>LOJH01039649.1:0-14389 GCA_001685095.1 Ellobius talpinus | reverse complement strand
GCACATTGTTTTGGGGAAGGTCCCAGGCCCTCTTCACTATACCTAGGCTGAGCAAGGTATCCTTCCAAAGTTCACTACAGAAGTTTCAGTTTGGAAAACTACATTCTAGAAGAATCCTTCCTAATGCTCAGAAAGTGAAAAACTCACAAGTATCAGGAAGTCCATGATACATAATGATTTGTATGGCTTCCTTCCTCAATGTTGTCTTTTCTGTTGCTGCAGAGAGAGAACATTCTCCAAAATGTTGAGCCACCTTTAAGTTGTACAGGGAGTCCCAGGAATGCAGCATTTATGAGACACTGCAGAGACTGGGGTAGGATCCATCAATGATATAGTTGCCTTTGTGTTATACCTGCTCCTATAAGTAACTCTTTACTTAGACTTCTTTTAATAATCCCAACAAATTCATTGGAAGGTCAAATCCGACTTTGGTAGATTTGTTTGCTTGATCTGTCACCGGTGCTCTAGATGAACTAAGCAGACATTCACACTTAAGCAGGAAAACTTACACAACAAAGAATTAGAAAGGTTATATAGTTAAAGACTGGGCGATAAATTATCTTTCAATTTGCTTGAATTACATATGCTATGTTTGATGTTTCAATCAATAGTTAAAAGCTAATTGTTTTATTCTAAACTGGAAGACACCTAGAAAGACTCAACTTATATCAGTAAAGTTTAATTGATTTGACATTTTAGTATAATAAAGTATCACTTATTTCATTAACTGTATGAGTTCAGTGAATTTTGATTAAAAAAGCCCATAGTATATATATTTTACTAAAAATCAACCTTCTTTTTCTGGAGTTAGGTTTCACTCAATGAACAAATGAGTCATAGATAAATCATGTTAGCACTGATATCAACTTTCTCATCTTTGAGTCCCTTTCTCATCTTTGAGTCTTTATTAATTTTGTATTTTAAAGTTCAGACTACAACAATGTACAATTTCTTTTCCCATAGAGATATTTGTCATATAACTTATTATCTTTAAAATGTGCTTCTAAAAACCATCAGGTGACACAACACTTTAATCCTAGCACTCAGAAGCCAGAGGCAGATGGATTTCTGTGAGTTCAAGGCCAGCCTGGTTCACAGCACAAATTCCAGTACAGGCTTCAAAGCTATACAGAGAAACCCTGTCTCAAAAAAACCAAAAATAGAAAAGAAAAGAAAGCTATCATTTGTCCTTTCTTTTCTCTTTCCTGTCTTTAGATTCTTCAGAAGGAAACTACAAGAAAGTCATTATTTGTACCTTGCTTTCCAATATTTCATGTACATGCATATTCTTTAGACATTTTCCTGGTCTAATATTTTGACATAGAATATCTAAATGTACAACATGCAGATCTAATATAATGTGTCTGTGTGTATGCCATTGCTTAGTAATTTACACAACAATATCTTTTTGAATACTTATAATGGCAAAAGAAAAGTCATTTTTACATATTTATTTTTATGGTGTTTCATTGTTTTACCCAGAGGGCATGTGATAACAGTAAATTAATTTTCCTAGAACCAAGAACAACACTTTTCATTCTCTTTAGTGGTTGCAAACAAAAGTAGCATACTGATCCTGAGGATATGGTTTGTGCCAAACTTTTCCCTGAAGTTTCATTCCAGTCTTACAGTAGGCATCAGTATCTCCATCTCCATTTCTCTGTGTACAATGATGACAAGGAAAATGATCCCTCAGTCTATGGGTGGCTAACTAGAGACTTTATTAATGCTTGGACATAATCTTCTTTCTTTTTGCCTTTGTCTTTTCGAGACAGGGTTTCTCTGTGTTACGATACTGGCTGTCCTGTAACTAGCTCTTGTAGGCCAGGCTGGGCTTGAACTCACAGAAATCCTCCTCCCTCTGCCTCCTAAGTGTTTGTATTAAAGTTTGGCGCCACCACCACCTGGCTCTCTTCTGTCTTTCTTAACAGCAGTCTTTAGAAATGCACATCTCAGTAGAATACTTTGGAAGAAAGATGGACAGTGCTCAAAAGAAAACCTATGCAATCATAACTGTGCTGAAGTACTTTAATTAGTAAAAATCCAAACTTTCTTTGGAAAATATTCTTCTCTACTAATAAATGTGCTTTTAATTAGAATGTGGTGATTGTGCATGTTTGCAGAGGTTAGCATGATATTGTTTGATATCTATGCAATATATAATGATGAACTCAAACTAATCAATATATCCATCTCTTAAGACACTAATCATTTTCATGCATTGGAAACTAAGGTACTAATTTATTTATTCTGAAATATCATATCTTGTTATAATTAATATTCTACTTGATGTGCTTTGGAAAACTAGAATTAATTCTATTGCTGCTGCTTTGCTTTCAATTCTGAGGTGGCCCACTGTGAAAATTATTTTCCTGGTCTGAGTGGAGACACAACATTGTAAACTTCCTATGAATTAGATTTTATTCAGTTGGGCTTGTCCAAAACCTGGACAAAAGATAAGTCCATTGTATTTCATGGTAAAAAGATTATATCAATAATTAACCCAATGCATTTTTGCTTCCTAGACTCCCTGCTCTCTGTGCAGTTTTTTTTAAACAGAGCTATAGTCACACATCCTTGTAAATCCACCTCCTGTTTTGAACTACTTTGACTTTTCTTTTCTTCGGCCTGTTTTAAGAATGCTTTCCCTAACACTTGGATTTGATTCTTTTCCTGAGGCTCTGCCTCTGCCATGTTACTCCCCGTCTGTTATATTGCTGACCTTCATGCTGGCTTCCATGAAAAGGCCATACCTTTCTCTTTCCCTCTGCTCCATTGTCCTCCAAAAGACTGCTGAGATTTATAATGTCCCTAGTCCAGAGTTTTTCTGTTCAACTCTACTAAACTGTGCTCAGGTTTTCCTTTGAGTTCATTCTTAGATTCTTTCATCAACAACCTTATTAACACAAACCCTGTAACTCCAAATTCATCTTTAACAATTCTTCCTTTCTAGCTGTATTTAGAAGCCCATCATCCAACTTTGTTTTTTTTTTCATTCTTCTCTCTCCCTGCTATTCCCAGTCTCTAGTAATTGCTCTTTCATAATCTTCAATGAGATCAACTGAGAGAGAACTCGTGTTTGCCTGACTGTAACATATTTCATGGGACAGTCATCTCTCATTCCATTTATATTACTACAAAATTCCAAGGCTTCATTCTCTTTTTTTTTTTTGGTCAGATAATACCTCACAACATGCATGGTCCTCAGTTTCTTTATCCCATCTTCATCCATTGTCAAATGGGTTATTCTGTATTCTTGCTGTTTGAATAATGCTGCATTCAACATGAAAGTATAGTGTCTCTTTGCGGCCCTGATTTGACTTCCTTTGGCTATACACACCTCATAGTAGCTATCTCTCATATGGTTGATTTACATGAAAAATTTTAAACAGTTTACATGTGATTATCCTTACTTATTCTACTAATTATTCTTACCACCAGTGTGTAAGAATCCCCATTTATCCATATACAGGCAGGATCTGATATTTTTTGACCTCATAATAGATATCCTAATGTTGGAAGAGGAGATTACTTGTTTCCCGGCCCAGCAGCTTAGACCTGAAAATAATCACAGAGAAACTATATTATTTAAATCACTGCTTGGTCCATTAGCTCTAGCATCTTATTGGCTAACTCTCACATATTAATTTAACCCATTTCTATTACATGGCAGTTGCTTACCAGCAAAGTTTCAGCATGTCTGTCCTTGGCACCGGCTCCATGGCTTCTCTAAACTCTGCCTCCTTTCTCCCAGCATTCAGTTTAGTTTTCCCTGACTAGCTCTGTTCCCTTATAGCTCTGCTATAGGCCCAAAGAAGTTCCTTTATTAACCAATGAAATTCACAGAATACAGAGGGGAATCTCACATCATCCTAACTTGGATAAGAGGGTATTTTCTTGACCATTTATTCTCTGTGTTTTCCTCACAATAAATCTTCTCCACATCATTTTGGAGGTCTGAATTATCAACTTAATTTAGTTTCATGTGATATAAAAGTAATAAAAGAGTCAAATTTTCTATCTAGCAATTTTATTGTTCCTTACCATTTTCAGAGTATTATTTGGAGGCAAAAATGATTATATATATATATGTTGAGCGAAAGCAAGGTAATATGAATCATTTTGATTTTCTTCTGAAAGTAAAAGTAGATAGATGAAATTATGAATTGAGGCTTCTGTTCTAATCTTATGTTTGAGGAAAAAATATTTGAGATGTAGTTCAACCATATTTGGTGGCTTCATCCACCACACTTTTATTTAGAAAATTTTCTTGAATTGACATTTATGCAAAGCATTCATTTTTAGGGATGTCATGTGTTACATTTTTATTCACTAGTTTGCAATGACATTTCTGTGATCTTAATCAATCACCAGAAGTCTATTTGAAAACAGACAATAGAGGGCCAGCTCTCCGTCCCCCACCACCATGTGAATGCTGGAATATTTACATTACTGGGAAAGTCTCTTGAATGCTATTGATTGTTTATCTGTTTCTGTCTGACAAGAAATAGCTTGAGTTGGCTATGATTAGAATGGGCCAATAACCCAGATAAACATCAGATAATATGTGAGCCCTTAAGACACTTTTAAGATATGATAACTTATGTCAAGGCACGAAGAGAACCTAACTCAGCAACCTTTGAACTGCAGAGTATTAGTTTTGGAAGATTAATCTTAATAGATTTTTGAATCAGTGTATGCCATTCACACACAGGATAAGACAGCCAGGTGATTCTCTCTATTCTATTTATATTCCCTGAAGGTTGACTTTAGAAATGTATGTGTACTTTGAATTTGGAGAGCTGTCAGATGACTTTTAAGACTAGAAAGGAGATTAGATTTTGAGATTGAATTTTCTATCCCACAGAGAGAGTTTACATTTCAGCAAGAAGTCAGTTTTCAGTTTAACATTTGTATAAAGCTAAACAACTAAGAAATCATATTAATTAAGCAATAGAATAATTGTTGAAGAGAAGAAAACAGCTATTTAAAGTATATAAATATATTGTAGCATGTGTTGTGTTCTGAAATTAATTTGTATGTACATTTTAAAACATTCGATATTCCATGGTTCATATTTCCATGTAAGTTCTGAGGTTCAGCTTGTATGTTTTATGCATGAACTTTTGCAATGGCAAGCCAAATGACTTATTGGAAAGAATGCATTTTCCGTGAGCACCTGAGCATTTGGGTGATCTATGCATTTGGTGCAGCACTAACTTAACTGATGTGAACCGGTTAGATATTTTGGGAAGTTGGATCATTAGCATAATTCGAGTTCTTATGAAGCAAGTGGAGATGCAGGTGATCTACGCAATCAAGGTCATGAAACGGCAGCTGATGTTCACAGCAGCTCACTTCCTTTTTGATTTGGGCCACCTTGATGGAAGGATTTTTTTTCTACTAAGTTTGTGCAACCCTGCCGAACCCATTGCCAGATTATATAAGGAAAGTGATTATCACACCGGAAATCTGTAGTTGTCTGGCCTCTCATGGGAATGTTTGTGATTTCACACACACACAGTTAAGACAGCAAATAAAAGGCAAATTCATTGTCAGAGCATGAAGTCAATCTTCTTAGTTCCTGAAGTTCCTTCCTTAGCAATGATCCTTCATGGCAGTGGAGACAATGCCCAATCTTCCTAAGAGATGAAATGACAGGGTAAGATGGTGTTAGCATGATTTATATGAAATCATTCAGGAGTTCCTTCAGTTAATATAGAAACCTAATTAGAACTCACACAAAAGAAATTATGATATTTTCAAGATAATGACCAGTAAACCTGGGCAGGATTGCTCTATACTTTAGCATCCTTGTTGGGGAGCCAAGACGAGTTAGACAGACAGGATGAGATTCATCTGTAAGACACAGGAGACGGCTGAAGTGTGAAAGTGATCACATCTCAGGCTCATATGAAAATTAAAGTTCATAACTGATATATTATCTGCTGTGGGCTTCAAAATGTCTCCTAAAGCCACAATTGGGCTTATAAATATTTACTTTGGAGACATTTCTTATGTAGGATGTTCTTTACCTTATCATTTCTATTGGGAGATTTAATGTGTGAGCCTGTACAATGTCTTAGGCCCTCGTCCATTCTTCTAGCCTTTACTCATAGTTTGTCTTCCCTAAGTTGTTTTCTTTGCTTTCCTCTGGACAGCTTTTTATAGCATCAATAGCGATCTTCATGTGAGCACAGCTGAATGGAATCTCACTTGTTTTTCCCTCTGTTGCAACAGCTCAGTGGGACTGTCAAGGAGAAAATAAATATTTGTTACTTTTGGTAACCAAAAAAGTATGTGTGACTCAGCACCACATGGAGAACAGATGTGTTGAGTAAGAGCCCACTCCTGTGCAAATTCTCCATCACTAAGGAAGCCATAAACAGGGAAAAAAAACTGAAGAAATTAAACTGCATTCCTGATCCCACTCAACTATATTTGAACTACAAGTATTAATATATGGGCTTCTCATGTATGATAACTTTCCTCTGTATAGATGTCTAGTTGTATAAGCATAAGTCATCTGGGTAACCGACAAGCAGACTTCTGCCTTGTAATTCCTTCCCAGCACAAGCACACACATTAATGTCAACAATGGGGTCCTTGGGACATTGAAAATCATGTGGGGTCAAGTGGTATGTGTACTGTTTTATGAAATACTGAGTTTGCCTGGTTATTTGAATGTCCGGGCAATTTTCATGTTAGTGCTTTGGCACTTTTCAGATGAGAGGATGCTGAAATCTAGAGAATAAAATAAATACTTGAAAAAGCCATCGTCTACTTGGTCTTCATCCACCTTATCTGGCAAGCTGTTCAAACTTTTTCCTGGATAAAACTGACTGATAGGTGGTGGAATTACTTAAAGAAACTTTATTTGGGTTAACAACTCTAAGAATTCAAAGGCTTTCTAAGCAATCATTGTTTAGACAAAGTGTGATGTTGTAGGTATTCATTTTCACGAAATAATGCGGAAATGATTTTCAAACTCATATTTATATTTGAATGCTTACTGAAAGAGAAATTTAAACTTGTAAAATGCAATGGAAAATATCTGCTTCTATGATTTGCTGAAAAATTATATCTAAAACTGACTAAAAGTGTGGTAAAAATAAAGAAAATTTTTTGAAAAAAGCCTGCATCATCTTTTCAAGCTATTAAACAATTAAAATCTTTCTTGTGTCTAGCAAGACACGGCCACACCATCTTGAACACATGCTCAGTATGTATTTGTCAGATTGCTGTCACAACTCTCTGACTCTTAGCTACTGTTAGCTAATGTTAGCATTCAGAAGCCTCTATACTCCAGAATGGCCTTTCTCCCAAGCCAATGCTCCTCACTTTTGTTTTTCAGTCATAACTATTACATACCAATAAAAAATATTGAAGAGTATGAATATTAAAAATAATACTTTGTTCTTCTATCACATGGTATTGCTTTATTTTAAAGACAAAAACAGTAGAACCACAAATAGAGCTCAGGTGCCTAGACTGTGAGGGCCCTAGGTTTAAGCACATGTAATAAAAGGGAGTGTTGGCTGAATGAACTACATGTTATAGCCACCTGGTGATGACATAAATTTATCCCAAAATCATCTTAAGGGGATAGACGTTACTGGGCTTTTCTGCCATGCATACTTGTTCCTTCTATATCTAACGCTGAGGAGTAACCAAGGCACTTTGTTATTGTGCCACAGTGAAAAATTGACAAAAATGTTCCATACGGAGTCATTTAGAAAGTGCTGATCAACTCTCATACTCTTTAGGCATGAGTCTCAGCAAGCAGTCAGGATTGATTAGAGTGGCACTCTTTGCAATTTCTCTCCCCTCGCATTTTTATATTTTGCCAAGACTGCTTACTCATTAAAATTACTGGCACTTTGACCTCTTGTTTCAGAATGCCTTACTGATAGACATGAGGGACAGTTAATTTGCAGAATGGCCTAACTAAACTGCACTATAAGGAAATCTGACAACCAATGTTTGTCAACAGTAGATACCTGCGTCATTATCTTAGCAAGAGGAATTTTACTCCTCAGATCCTTGGGTATTGGTATTTTATAACCTCTTTATTTAAGTGCAATAATGTTAAGGTCAGTAACCTGGTAAATTATAGTCAAGAAAATTTCCTTTTATTTAGTTCAGGGAAATCAAATAAAAATAATTATTTTCTATAAAATTAAACTTTCCCTCTTATACTTTGCTGTTTTTCAGCTCTTTTCTAATATTTGAGTAAACTTTTAATCTCCTATCTCATTCCTCTTTTTTTTATCTGTTTCTTCATTTATATTACATACTGAACCGCAGAAAATGACTAAGCTTTTGTAACATTCCCTTACACTTTGCTTACATCCAAATCCTATTTTCTTATTATGTGGAAGAAGATTCTTTCATTGACAAATATAATATTGCTATAATATAATCGTCCTCATAAAAATAATTACATATTGCTCGTGATTAATGTGTCAGATCTAGGGGCTGGAGATATCGCTCCGAGTTTCAGAGTATTTGCTGCCCTTGTGGAGGACCCGGGTTTGGGTTCCAGCATTCAGTAGCTCATAATGAACTGTATGTAACTCTAGCTCCAGGGGACCCTTTTCAGCCTCCATAGACACCAGTTGCACATATGGTATACATCTCCAACGTGATCAAAATACCCATATGCTCAAAATTAATATTAAAATTTAAAAGTATCAGATCCAAATCCAAAGGTTTGGCTGTAACTTTAATGTTTTTCTTCAGTCTCTTGATATATACTTGTCTCTTTCCAAGTTCATTTTGGCCCAGTTAGTTATGTTTTTGGGGTTATATGTGCCGTAATCCTTGCTAGAGATATTCATGTGCTTTCTGATACCATAATATTCTGGGATACATAATGTGCACCCTTACAAGTTCCATGTCTGCAAATTACTCTGTCCTAAACTAAGCCTTGCCTGTGCTAAAAATTCTGTAAGTGTCAATTTCTTAGAAATGCCATGGCATATTTGGATCAATAAAATTCTTTCCCTGAGAGGATGCAGAATGTATGAAAACACCTTTCTAAATACAAATGGCTTCTTTTAAAGGTTCAAAGAATGAGTAAATGGTGGGTATGAGCCTGTCTTCAGGGAGGTGCTGGATGAGAGAGAGCAGGGTGCCACTGACAAGGATGGTTATCAAAGCAATATCAGGGGTTGGCAGGCCTGGGAGTTGGCTCTGAGATGCCAGTAAGTCTCCTTCATACTGGAGATTATTTTTCTTGTAGGAGTCCAAACGCGAGGATGAAGAAATTGTGATGGCTTAGTGCAGGGGCTCCTCCGCTGTCATCACGTCTCTGAGATTTACTAGCCATGCCGAAGTGTAATGAGGTGCTTTGTGTGCGCTATGCATGAGAAGGGGAATCAGCTCACCAAATGACTTCTTTTTTTGATAATGACTTACAGTCAGGGGGCAGGGCCGTTTTGTGAATTTGAGGGAACATAAGGATGTTGGAAGAAGCACTGTGTATCCAGGGAACTAAACAGAAAACTGTGGGGTGGGGGGTGGGGGATAAGGATTTTGAAGTGTATGCCCTCAACGTCACCTAGAGCAATAAGGAAAAAGAAGACGTGGATTACAAAGTCTGTGACATCAGAAGGATGAGCAAAGCAATTTTCCAGTTACAGTTCAAAAATCATTAAAGTCTGATGCTTAATAGGTATGTGAAACGAGGAATGGAAGCAGAATGTCAAGGTCCTTTAAATGAGCTGGAGGATTACAAAACAAATCAAAGGCTGGCAGCTTCTCAGACACTCGCCGGCTGGAGAATTCACAGAGCAACAAGGCACATGGTGTTTCTCCCCTTTCTTTTCATTGAATAAAGCCAAATTTGCATAGGAAAGATTTTGTGTGTACAGCAGCAATACAGCCAGATGGGACCTTTAAAATTTTACCTACTTTAAAAAAACTCAAATGAAGATATTTTGCTCCAATACTTTCTATGGATTTTAATGATAACAACTCTGTTTTTATTTCTCTTGGAATGAGATTTTATTTTATATAAATATACACACACATATATAGCATATTTATATAGTATATAACATACAGAAAATATAATATCCATTTATATTAAAATATATAAATATATTGTCTAATATATAATCACATATTAAATACTCATATATATTATATATAATAATATATATTAGATAATATATTCCTGATGCTAAAGTGTACAATTGCATTGTATAATATATAATATATAAATAATATAACATTATATATATTAAATAATACTCTTATAATATTACATTTAAATAAATTCCCCACGTTTCTTTGGTGCTAGGGATTGAACCATGTGTGCCAGGCAAATGATCTTTCAAGTTATTCTTGAGAACAACTTTTTTACACATACAAATATGTGTGTGTGTACGCAAAGGAAAATCTGAAATAAAAAAAATATTCATACATGTATGAGTCATAAATCCTGTAAGACTGAGTCCAAGAGCCAAAGTCTTTAGCTTGCTATTTTGCTGTAAATATTTCAACACATGTGATGTCTATTTGAGTGTTCCTGACTAGTGATGCATTTTGCATGTATGAGATGAAGGAAGAGGTTGAAGAACCAATAACTGAAGGAAAAATAGCTTTAGTTTTTAAAAGATGATACAGAGATAAAAATGTGCCTTCCAATCATCTGGTGAGGGGAAATGATTTTAATTTGACTGACATTTCTAAAATCTGTAAGCTTTAATTTTGCAGCATGATAAGAGATCCTTCCATTCATTATACACAAAACTATGACATTTTGTTTCATCCTGCTTAAAGCAATAATGTAAATCACCAATGAAAATGCAGTTCTAATTTCAGGCAAAAATAGATGCACTTAGCTTTTAAAAACGTTATGTTTTGCTTTTTAACTTAACTGGGGATTACATTTCTAGAATCAAACTTTTGTGTAAGGAAAAGCTGAGAAAGTTTTAACTTTTCCAGAGCTCAGAAAGTAGACATGAAAAAATAGTCATTAACTTAAGAAGGCCAGTTATGTTGTTTGGATGTCATTGTGGACAGTTACACAAATGCCTAGCAGGTTATGATTTGACTTTTTTTTCTGAGGTTCATGGTTCAAGTGTCACCCAGTGGGGAAGAAACCATATTTATTACCAGATTCAAGCCACTGAGAAAATTAAAAGTAGATTTCTACTATAGAACATTTATCATTTCTTAATTTTCCTCCCAGGAGCTCTTTGGGTGGGTGTGCTCTTGTGGTTGGAAGAGCTTGAGTCAATGAAATGATGGTGAATTAAGGCCTCCATCTCACATATCCAGTTGACTTTCCCCACAAATATACATAATAAAGCAGTGTTGTCAATCTACCCATGTTTGAATAACACATATAGGTGACCACTGTGCAGATACTGTTCTCAACAGTTATTATTTTATTTCTTTTTTTAATTTCTGTATTTCAAATTACCCATTTGAATACAAGTCAGTAAAGGTGAAAATGCTCCTACACCCTCTTCTATTCACCAGGCATGTAGCCTGTCATTGCCTCTAGCATATAGCTGGATGGTTAGACATCATTCAACATGAATAGATTACACACAGGTAAGCATTGCTTCAGAGGGAATTTGAGTAAGCCAATTACCCAGCTACCTGCATCAGATGGAGACCACACATATTCTTACTCAAAGGACCTCAGTATTTCATGAGGAGTCACCCAGATACTCCTCAGCGTATCTGTATGGTAGATTTTTTTTCATTTTATGTACAGACCATTTTGTCTCCAAAGAGAGAGAGAATTAAGAGGCACATAATCACCTTAAATTTTGTTGATTTGGCTGTTCATCTTTGTCACATGGAGCATTCCTTGAACTGCAAGAATCTTCAGCATGATAAATTTTGTATTGACTTCATAGTACACAGGGACATTCAACAGTGCTTAAACTAGAACATTGTTATTGACAAGATTTGCTCTCATTCAAGCAGGGACTTGTTCTGTTATCTCAACATCAGGAGGACTGGCATTTATATCCTGTGTTGTAGAAGTGTCATCAATGACTTTTCAACTTTAACAGAATCCCTACTCTTAGACTTGACAGTACTCTTGAGAATTTCTGGAAAAGAGGTTATAGATTTTTTTTGTCACAACAAAAGTTTCAGTGATAAAAATTGTACTTTTATTATGGTTGTGGAATGATGAGATGAATGAAAATTAGCTTATGAGTAACTAAAAAATCTTTTAAAAAACAACTTTACTTGGCATTTAAAAAGATACTGAGGCCTATCTGTGGTGGAGATGTGTTTCTATTCTACAGTGGAGAAGCCAGAAAGTGACTTCCTGTCAAGTGTGTGTGTTTTTCACGTCTCCTCCCAGTTTGATAAACTCATCTCATCCCGAAACGCTTGGCACAAATCACAAAACACTTGTTTTTCCAAGTTTTCCCACATCCTAAGTAATTTGTTTTTCCTTTGAATTCACAAAGGAATTTTCTTAATTCTTTTATTTTAATACATGTTCTTTAAATTTACAGATAGATCAATAAATATTTCTGTTCATAATGTGATGTTTTAAGTGTGTGTACAAAAATGTACACTGGAATGATTAATCCTAACTAACTAACATATATAGTACCTCACAGTTTTATTTTTGTAAGTCAAGAATGCTTCATGTTAATTCTATTCTCTTTTTTAAAGAATATAGTTTGATGTTATTAACTATAGTTAGCATGTACAATTAATGTCTTGAATGGTAGATTCCTTTTATTTGGATTATTGGAATCATTGAGCAACATGTGACTCCTTTCCATGTCCTATCCCCTCAGCCCTTGGTGACAGCATTATAGTATCTATTTCCATGTGAATCCACATGTAAATCCAAGCAGTTTTTGTTTGTCTGTGTCTGGTCTACTATACTGTCATAAATGGCAGGTGAGTCTACATTATTTTACTGTTTGTTTTCATAGACTAATTTTTCCTTTCTGTTCATTGAAGAATTTAAATTTATGAGGTAATAACCAACATAAAATTTTGTTTATCATCATTACTTGGTATCCATTTAAAAGATATGCTGTTTTATAACATTCACAAAAATACATAATATAATGCAAAATATATTTTAGCATCATGCTGATGATACCTTAGGAAAATGGAAGAAAGTATTTCAGAATTTCAGAAAGAAAGTTCTTTACAAAAATTAAAATCTTCAGAGTTATTTTATAGGTATTTTTATAAAATAACATATATATTTCTTAGTTTTCAGTTATGAAAAAAGACACTGATCAAAAGGTAACAGTTGAAGGGTGCACTTATATGACACACCGATACAAGGATCTCCTGATAAGGTTTTAGACATAAAAATTGAAAATCATATAAATACAAGTAGTTGTAAAGAGGAAATTCAACTACACACATACATAAAGAACATAATAAAACTATCAAATGACTGTTACATGGTTGAAAATGGATACATGACTAAATGGAAGAAACAATGGCAGTTTCATGAAGCAGAAGCAAGGTTAATTCAAAGATGGGATAGTAGAAAATAGGGCCTGGTGAAAAGACTCAGGATGTAAAGTACAGGTATGAGACATGATGAGTATGGGAACTTGTAGATGAAAGACCAGGAAGCAAGAAGGTGAAGGTAAGGACAGACATGCAGTCAAAGTAAAACTTGATTGATAATTATACTCTGAGAAACAAATGCTCAAAAAATAAAAAAATCAGGAATGAAACTTGTGTTCTTTTAGTTGTGAGCTTGAGTCTTTTACAGCTGTGTCATTTGTCCAGTCTTATATAAGAAAGCTACTACAGGAACCCACAGCATGTCCAAATGCAAAAATGAAGTGGTCATGTGGTACAAGCCCCAATTGTCATGTGGTACAATTGGTACAACTACAATGCAATCCCTCCACCTAAGACTCAGAAGAACTTCAGAAAATTGTATGAACCAAAAAGCTAGGATACTTGATGCCAATAGCATCTTCTAGACATGATGGGAATGTTGTGCCCATGAACAATATGACCTTAATGATATGGTCATCTACACAAGATGACACAATGCAGAAAATTTCATGAGGCCTCATACCTGAATGAAAAAGTCCAAGAAACAGATGGCTGCTGTGAGAGGGATAATCAATTTATTTCCAGGTATGAGACCCCAATGATCAACCCAAGTGGTCAGCCTTAAGCGTATGTATGTAAGAGTAAAGCTAAATGGACTCAATAGTGTGCTTTTTGTTTGTTTTTGGTGTGCATTGTGATAAGAATAACTAAGAGAAGAGGTCTTGAACTTGAGATGGAGTGTGACAGGAGTTGAAGAGTGAGAAGGAGAAGTGAAAATGATGGAACTTCAGTACTGGTGTGTAGTGAAAGGGGAAAGCCTTCCTTTTTGTTTAAACAGAAAAAGGGGAAATGATGGAGGAGGGTC
>LOJH01039648.1:5556-17415 GCA_001685095.1 Ellobius talpinus | reverse complement strand
GCCTCTGCCTGGGACTGGCTGCTCCCAGGGCCTGCTGTCTGCCGCCACATGGCCAACTACCACCATTTGGGACCTACAGCATTTGCAACTCCAGTTCTAGGGTAGCTGGTATACCTCAGCAGGCACCAGGCGTGCCCACAGTATGTTTAAAGACTGCAGTGTGCATACATTCACATAAAATAAAAATATTTTTAAATGAAAAAAACACTTCAAAATATCAGACATGGTGGTGCACACCTTTAATCCCAGCACTCAGGAAGCAGAGGCAGGCAGATCTCTGTGAGTTCAAGGCCAGCCCCGTCTACTTAGTGAATTCCAGGATAACCAGGGCTATGTAGAGACCTTGTCTCAAAAACAAAACAAGAAAGAAAATAAGACTTTAAAGTGTTATTAGCATACAAAACAATATTTTTCATTATGAAATTTTCATACACATAAATCATTGTATCTTGCTCACATTTCCACACACAAGAATAAACCATGGGCTAGCAATGTGATACATGCCTATAATTCTAGCACTTGGGGGCAGGGGTGGAAGGATCAAGTTCAGCATCATCATTAGCTACATAGAGAGAACCTCTGTCTTAAAAGAATAAAACACTTAAACAGATAAATGCAACAAGAAAGACTGACACAAGGTAGATTATCAAATTCACTAAACAGGGAAGCAGATTATGTATTGATAACTTCCCTATGAAATGAGCCTGAGCACTTGAACAATATACCATGTCTTGAAGTCCATGAAGCTCATGATATAAATTCATCTATTCAAACATTTAGATTATACTTTTAAATATTTGTTAGAGGTATAAAAAAGAAAAACTAGCTGAGCTGTGGTAGCTCACGCCTTTAATCCCAGCACTTGGAAAGCAGAGGCAGGTGGGTCTCTTAAGTTTGAGGCCAGCCTGGTCTACAGAGTGACTTCCAGGACAGTAAGGGTTACACAGAAAAACCCTGTCTCAAAAAACAAAAATAAAAATAGTAATAATAAATAAATTAAAACCTATAAAAACTTAATGGAGGGAGGAACTACCCTGGAGTTATTACTAAGGCTATTTTAATAGTAAAAGTCTTCAAATGTTAAGCACATAAAGGGACTGCCTTAGTAAGTATCTCCCCTCAGAAAAAAATAGAAAAAAAATTATACAAAAGAACATGATGCAAATAAACAGAGGATACCTTAATTCCTTAAGTCAAGCATTTACTGAGTATGTAGCATGTATAAATCCTGGAAAATAAAGACATGATCTCTGCCCCCAGAAGCTTGCAATCACTGATCATACTATTAAAATCAATGATCATTAGTAACAGCAAAGACTAAAGAATGCTACTGGTTTTCTCTGCTGAATGTAAAGGAATCACAAAGGATAATAAAAGAGGACTAAGAGTACATAGAATTCCAAAAACGCTGGGGATGCAGCTCATTAGTAGATAATTTGCCTAGCATACACAGAGCCCAAGATTTGATTCCTAGTGTCACATAAACCAGGCATGGTGGGGCAAGCCAATAATATTAGCAATCAGAAGGTGGAAACAAGAGGATCAGAAATTCAAGGTCTTTCTTGGTCACATCAAAGCCAGTCTCAAATACATGAGGACCTGTTCTCAAAATAAAAAATAAAAAAGAGAAACAGGAGAGATGGCTCAGGAATTAAAAGTACTTGCTGTTCTTGTAAAGGACCCAGTTTCTGTTTCCAGCACCCACATGGTTATTTTAATAGCAGCTCACAACTGTAACTCTAGTTAGTACCAAGTAATCCAGTGCCTCCTTCTGAACCTTGAGGGCACCAGGCACACTCGCTTGTGATATACATACATATACATGCACATGTATGCACAGGCAAAACATTCAAACACACAAAATAACAACAAAAATATGCAAACAACCCCACCCTCAAAAAAGGAAAGGAATGGAAAAAAATAAAGCAAGACCTGATAGCTATACCAGTAATCCTAGCACTTGGGAGGTAAGACACGCCCCACAAGTTTAGCACACAAAGCCAACCTAGGCTCCTGTTGAGTAACAGTTTTCTACCAGGACTGAAACATTTCATCCTGCAAGAAGCCCCTTTAAGCAGAAAAGTAAACAACTCAACACAGCATCAGGAAGTCCCTGAAACTAACCAGAAAAAGCTAGTCTCAAAAAGCAAAAAAAAAGTTAATTAAAGCTGTATGACTGTTATGACTGCACTGTTGCAAAAGTTATATATTAAATTCTTTCTTTCAGCTAGGCAATGATGGCCCACATCTTTAATCTGAGATTTGGGAGGGAGATGGAAGTGGGATTCTATGAGTTTGAGGCCAGCCTACTATACAGAATGAATTCCAGAACAGCCAGAGCTACCCTGAGAAACTGTCTCGAAAAAAAAAATTGCCCAAAATTTCAGGAATATGTCCTAATTTTTTTCTTGCCTTTAAGAGAAACTAAAAAAACTATGCTAGATCCTATAATTACTATGGCCCTAGGCACTATGCCTACTGTGCCTAATAGAAAAACATCATCATTGTTTCCCAAGGCTAGCTTATCTCTCTTAAAAAAAACCTACAAAAAAACTTTTTAATATTTATTTATTTATTTATTTATTATGTATACAATATTCTGTCTATGTGTCTGCCTGCAGGCNTTGGAAGAGCAGGCAATGCTCTTAACCTCTGAGCCATCTCTCCAGCCCACTAGCTTACCTCTTAATAGTACTTCTTTTGTGATGTTTATTTTTCTTATTTTTTTTCAGACAAGGTCTTACTTTATAGTCAGATGGAACTCCTAGCAATCTTCAGCAGCCTCCAAAGTGCATGGATCACAGCCATGAGCCATTAATACCCAATTTAACTGAACTAGAACAGTAACATCCATACGTCCAGATGGTAACCTATATACTACCTATATACTTCTAGTTATTTTTCCAGGTATAAGAATGAAAATAAAAAGCCAGCTTATTTTTTCTCACCTTATTAAGCAAAATACCAATAAGATAAACAGCTAAATATTTTGGGTTAGATTTCATATGATCTTAAACTTTTGATTTTGTTTTTGAGAAAAGGGTCCTGTTGTGTGACAAAACTTTTCCAGGGAAGACACAACAGACCTCAACTCACCCTAGACAGGAAGTACACAACAGATCAAAGTACAGATACCAACAAAGTCCAATTTGGTGAATGAGTTTTATTAGGGTTACTCACAGGAATATTAGGGTTACTCACAGGTGAGGGGTTGTAGGAGCAGGTTCGTCAAAAAAAAAAAAACAGGGCTGGGGATATAACCAACTGGTAAGAATGCTTGTCTAGTATACATAAGGCCCTGTGTTCAATTTCCAGCACCAAATAAAACCAAATATATTAGCACACATCAATAATCTCAGCATTAAATTAAAAGGTAGAAGCAGGAGAATCTTAAGTCCAAGGTCATCCTTAGCTATATGGAATCCTGTTTCAAAAAAGGGGTAGAGGGACAGAGAGCAAGATGGCTCAGCAGGCTAAAGTCACTTGCTGAACAAACCTAGAGACCTGAGTTCAATCCCCAAAACCTACATAAAGATAGAAAGAAAGAGTGAACTCCTGGGGCTGAAGAGATGGAGTTCAATCCCCAGAACCTACATAAAGATAGAAAGAAAGAGTGAACTCCTGGGGCTGAAGAGATGGCTCGGATGGTAAGAGCATCACTACTATTCTAGAAGACCTGAGTTTAATTCCCAGCACCCACATGGCAGCTCACAACTGTCTCATGCCCTCTTCTGCCTTCTATGGGTACCAGGCATACACGTGATGCACAGACATACATGCAGGCAAAGCACCCATACACATAAAAGTAAATGTTTGAAGAAAAAAAAAGTGAATGCCACAAAACTGTACTTTAATCTCCATGTATATTGTTTGGCATGTACATCCCCCCTTCCCATAAACACATCACTCATATGTAGACACAAATACAAAAAAATTTTAAGAAAGAAACAAGGGCTGGAGATGTAGAGCATTTGCACAGCAGGCACAAGGTCCTGGGTTCAATCTCAAGTACTACAAAATTCAATCAACAAATGGATTTAAACAAATAATTTCATTTTTGTAATTATTCATATCTCCCTTAAAGGTGTCAGGAAAGAAAACAGAAAAAGTCAGAGTGTGGCCTTCTATCTGAATTTTTGGCCAGCCTGGTCTACACAGAAAGTACACTACACTAGAACAGCCAAGGCTAAAGAAATCCTGTATTTAAAAATCAAAAGCTTACAGGAAAGGTTTGCCCTACCCAAATCTTCAGTAAAAGCATTATATTTAGAGGATAGTATCCTCAAAAGGAGGAGGAATTATTACAGTATTAATTAAGGAGAATGAGGAAATTCAATATGCTTCTATATAAATATAATCTGAAAAACTTTGTTCTTTTCAAATATATCCCAAATGGCACAAAATCTAATTATCTTAAGTTCTTAGTGCTGGAAGTCAGTGTGCACTGTTTAAAAAGCCAGTTTAAAGATTGAAAAATAACCTGCAGTGTTGAAAAGCTTTCATTTTCAAGACAGAAATACAGTTAACAGTTTGGATTCTTTTTGTTTTTATTTTTCAAGACAGGGTTTCTCTGTGTAGTCTTGGCTGCCCTGGAACTCACTTGGGAGACCAGGTTGGCCTCAAACTCATCGAAACCCCCGCAGCACTCAAGTACTGGGATTAAAGGCGTGTGCTACCACAGGGTTAAAGGCCTGGCCAGCTAAGACTGGAAAAGACTAACAGATGCATACTCCTGATGAAGCCACCTGGTAGGGAAAGGGCACATTTGTAATATAGTGCTCCTTCCAAACTCAGTGTACATAACTGAGAACCAAATTTCCATGTGTCTACAAACCTCCATTTACCAGTTACAAGGCTCCATTTCCATTTCTTAGAATTCTAAAATCCTCTAGATTTTAAGATTAGTGTTAAGTCAGTGTCAAGGTGACAAAGACATAGCCCCACAGTGCCTCCTTCAATACCCTGAGGAGTTTCCCTCAACTTTTAAGTGCCTTGACTCAGGCCAAACCAAATTCATAGCTTTGATACTAAAGGAATTTCAAACTAACCAGTATAGTAAGCAGAATTAGAAAGTTTACTAAAGATATTTTAATGTTTTATCAATTCTTTGAAGATTCCATATCATACTCATCTCTTCCCCCATTAAAGACATTTTAGTATCTTCAATATTTATTTATGGTATTAAATTCAGTTCCAGGGGACCCAGTGCCCTCTTCTGGCCTATAACAACTTGGTGCACATAAACTTACAACATGTTCATACACATAAATAAAAATAAATGAATCAATCTTACTAGGGAGTCACCAGTGCCTTAGTGTAGTGCACCTCCTTTCCTTACTGATGGCTTCTGGTGAGATTCTAAAAAACTGCAGGTTTATGGCTGGGAAAAGAGCAGCTGTTATGGAATTTGCCTTCAATGTGGCAAGTCTAGCGATTTTGGCCAAGAAACTGCTCTTGTCTGGACTGCTTGACGGTATGCTGTATGAACTGAATATGCAGGACCCATAGAAAAGTGACTGCTGAGCTTTCCAAAAGGGTTCCTGCATCATGAAAGAGTCTGCCAGATATTCTATAGGACACAGGAGAAAGCAACTGATGAACTTTGCCATTACAAGGCAAAACAGATCTTCAAATTTCCTACTTCATAGAAAAGTCTGCTGGATTCTATGGGCCTGTAAGCTGAAGATGGATGCCCCAACATTACAGAAGAACTTTGGATGGCTATCTAGGCAGCAAGATGTCTCTGCCAATTCTAAAACTTTGGAAATTGTTTACAATGCACTTTCTGTTTACTTAGGCAATATTACATTCTTCTGGGGTCTTTGAAGAGTTGAAGACAGATAGTTATAGTTTTCCTTAGTTATGATAAAGAATAAATTAAATATAAAACTTTAGACTAACAAAAGTAAGGATAGAGGTTTTCCTTAATTTCCCAAATATAAATGGACTAAATATTGTAACTATAATTCTTGTTTGATAACTGTTTTGTATGTGCAATTTTATTATGTCAAAGTTAAAATCTTACTTTTTATTTAGACAGAAAAGGGGAGATGATGTGGGATGCCCTTCTGTAAATGTTTTGTTTTTATTGGTTAATGAATAAAGTTGCTTTGGCATATGGCAGGGCAGAATATACATAGACTGGAAGAGATATAGAGAGTAAGCAGAGTCACGGAGACACAATATAGCTGCTGAAGGAGAAAGATGCCCAGAACTTTACCAGGTAAGTCACAGCATTGTGGCAATACACAGATTAATAGAAATGGGTTAATTTAAGATATAAGAGCTAGCTAAGAATATGCCTAAGCTTTTGGCCAAACAGTGTTGTAATTAACACAGTTTTTGTGTGATTATTCGGGTCCATGCAGTCGGGAAATGAACGAGCAGTCTCAGTTTACATGACTCTGTCTCAAAAATAAATATAAAATAAATAATCTAAGCTAGGCTGTAATTCCAGCACTGGGAAGGCTAAGATAGGAAGATGGCCATGTGTGCACTTGTGTGCATGCACACACACACACACAAATACAAATATGTTTTTTTAAATGTTTATAATATTTTTAAGTAGAGAAATGCCAAGTTAGCCTGTTATACCGGTAAGTAAATATTCATTGGAAAAAGTTGGAAACTAGTGTAATGTGATAGCAAAACTATGAGCTAGGAAAATAACTCAGTAAAGTGTTTGTCATGAGAGCATGAGGACCTGAGTTTGATCCCTAGTACCCATTTAAAAGAAAGCCAGGTGAAGTGTTTAATGCCTATAATCCCAGCATCAGGAAAGCAGAGAAAGGAACATCTCTGAAGCTTGCCAGCTGAATCGGTGAGCTCCAGGTTCAGAGTACAGTGCTTACTGTGCAATCATGAACAATTGAATTTGGATCACCATCTTCCTTTAAAGAGCCAGATATGCTGCAGAGCATCTCTAGTCCTAGCAGGGGGAACAAACACAGGTGGACCCTTCCAAACTGGCCAAAGAGACTGCCCCAATCACTGAGCTCCAGGGCTCAGAGAGACCATTTCTCAAAATTAATTGGAAAGTAACCAAAGAAGACACTAAACATTAACACCTGGCCTCCAAATGCACATACACACAACTATACAAACACATACATATTTTACATACACACACACACACAAATAAAGAGACTGACAAACTCATGGAGATCCCAAGAGGGTACTGTCTGAACAATGCATCTCATCATTAGAAAAGGATATGAAACAAACTGTCTTCCCTAATATTGTGACAACAGTTAAGCTTTTAATAGGAGCCATACTAAAGAAGAACTAGCAGGCAGAAGAGTCATGTAAGGGTGGTTGTATAAAAAATAGTGAACTACAACTCCACAGGCCATGCCCTACATGCTTTTATACAGCCCACAGGCTAACACACACATACACATTTTCTTTTGATTTGAGATAGGGTCTTACTCTGCAGCTATGTCACTGACCTAGAACACAAGATGTAGGCCAGGCTGGACTGTGACTCAGAGCAATTTTCCTGCTTTGGTGTCCTGAGTGCTGGAATTACAGCCATGAATCAACCCTGCTGAGTCTCTATATCTTCCCTTTTTTTTTTCTTAGCACTGAGCTATAGTCCCAAAACTTATATTTTTAAATAGTTAGAAAAAAAATTTAACTTTTATTTTCAGTGCTACAGATGAACCAAGGACTGACTTTGTCTATGCTAGACTTCTGAGCTATATCCCTAACCCTTCAAAACAGTAACATTATTTTACATAAAACAATTATATGAAATTCCAGTTTTAGGAAACATAAATTACTGGAGCATAGCCATGTGTGTACTGTCTATAACTGCTTTCATGCTGACAGCATGTGGACCTCTGTGAATTTATGGCCAGCCTGTCTATCTATATATCTAAGTTGCAGGCCATCCAGATCTACATAGTAAGATCTGTCTCAAAAGAAAAAAGAGAGAATGAAGAGCAGTGGTACATATGCTGATTCCAACACTCAGGAGCCTAACACAGAAGGCCCAAGAGTTTGAAGTAAGCCCACGTGATACACTGTCTCAAAAAGAGAGTAAGCTAGATGGCTCAGCTAGTAAAGGTGCTTGCTGCCAAGCCTGAGGATGTGTTGGATTCCTAGAATCTATATGGTAGGAGGCAAAAATTCCTGCAAGTAGTCAGTTAATCTTTGCATGCTATACATACATAACACAAAAATATATATTTTTAAAAAATATTTAAAGAGAATGAGGGACAGGGATGTTCACCAGTTCTTAAAGTATTTATAAGCATGAGGGCTGAGTTCAGCTCCCCAGCACACATTAAAAAAAGAAAAACCTGGATGAGGATTGAAGAGATGGCTCTGTGGTTAAGAGCACTGGATGCTCTTCTAGACCTACGTTCAATTACCAGTATCCATGTGGCAGTTCGCAGCTGTCTATAACTCTAATTCCAGGGAATTGGAAACTCTCTACTGGCCTTTGTGATCCTCGGGTAAACACATGATACACAGATATATATGCAAGGAAAACACCCATGGACATAAAATAAAAATAAATCTTCAAAAGAAAGCAGGTGTGGTGGTGCACAACTTTAATTGCAGCAACCAGGAGGCATTGGCATGTGTATTTCTATGAGTTCAAGGATAGCCGGGCTGGAGAGATGGCTCGATGGTTAAGGGCACTGGCTGCTCTTCCAAAGGTCCTGAGTTCAGCTGGGCAGTGGTGGCGCACGCCTTTAATACCAGCACTCGGGAGTTCAAGACCAGCCTGGTCTACAAGAGCTAGTTCCAGGACAGGCTCCAAAGCTACAGAGAAACCCTGTCTCAAAAATCCAAAAAGAAAAAGAAAAAAGGTCCAGAGTTCAATTCCCAGCAACCATATGGTAGCTCATAACCATCTGTAATGAGATCTGGTGCCTTCTTCTGGCCTGCAGACAGAATACTGTACTAAAGATAGCCTGGACTACTAGCAAACCCCAGGCCACTCAAGGTTACACAGTGGAACCCTGTCTCAAAAAACCAAAACTGGTCATATCTATAATCCCAGTTCTGGGAAGGTGGAGACAAGCAGAACCCTAGAACTTGTGGGCCATCCAGTCTAGCCAAATCAATGAGCTCCAGATTCATTAGGAAACTGCCTCAAAATAATAAGGTATAATAAGAGACTTTTCAGTCATTCAAGTGCCTGCCACAAACCAGAAGGAACTGAGTGTGGATCCCCAGAATCCAGGTAACAAAAATAAAATAAAATAAAAAACAGTGTGATCCAATGAACACCACTGCTGGAGAGTGAGGTAAGGAGACAGGCAGGTAGGTCCTTAAAACTCATTGGCTGGCCAGGCTAGCAGAAATGAGCTACAGAGACCTAGTGGTAGAGAAAAAAATATAAATAAAGATGGAAAGAGACCCAGCATGATCTTGGACCCTCATATCCATGCAGAGCTCTATGTATGCACACCCACACCGACATTTGTACACATCCACACTAACAAGTACACACACAAAAACATGGTGAAAAATGATTGGGGAAGACATAAGATGTCAACCTCTGCCCCCCACATGCACACAAACACATACAAAAAAAAATGGGTCTATAGATGCAATGGAGATGGGGTTGGGGAAAAATTATATGCATGCAAAATTTGCAAGTCAAGTTCAAGTGATGAAAATTAGCTAAGTGTGGTAGTTCATACCTGCAATCTCAACACTTGAGATGCTGGGGCAAAAACACCATAGAGTCAATCTTCAATTCAGGAAGAAGAAAAAAGCTGAAAACTGGCATATGACTGCATATAACTCTTGAGAATGTAATTATTGATTTAAGAAGTTCAAGTCCTTGACATATATACTATATCACTCTTTTACTGACATACTTCTTAAGATTAAACTACTCTTTATTGTTACGTTTGAGTTCCTCAACAATTTGCCAAGATCTCCTATACAGAGAACTGCCTTTTATGTCTTTCTTAGGTTCCCCAGGGACACCTCATTTACGGCCCCTAGATGGAAGGTGCTCAATACATGCTGAATAACAAAATAATCAACTCTACTGTGGACTCACAGACTGAAACTCTCACAATTCACACCATTAATTCTCTTTCTTATGCAACAACTAAAAGGACATTCCTGGGGTGGACTGCTGAGTCTACTGGATTTATTACATTAGGTTCCTTTTCTGGCAAAGAGCTCAAAGTACATATGCAATGTGAAAATAGAATTCTTGACTACTGAGAAGGTAGGTGGGAAAGTGGGCAAGAGAAGAAAGAATCTATTATAACAGCTGCTTCCAAAGAATAAACATTATTCAGCCCTAGAGACTATAAAAACACTCCTGCCATGTCTTTGAACTGACTTCCTACATTATTTCTTCAAACTTTGTACTGGCTAACTTATATCACAATGAGTATCAGTGAAACTAAAACCTACCATAATAAGAGTCTAAAAAAATCAGCTAGATATCCATGATTATATATTGTTGGAACTCTTTTGTTTTTGAGACTTTGAGACAAAGTCTCAAGTAGCCCAGGCTGGCCTCCAACTCACCTCACTATATAGTCAAAGATGACCCTGAACTCCTGATCCTCCTGCCTCCACCTCCCAAGTGGTTGGATTACATGTCACTATGATCAGTTCATGTGGTATTAGGGATTGAACCCAAGGCTCTGTACATACTAGGCAACCACTCTACCAACTGAACTATATCCCCAGTGTAATTTTAATTTACTTATTAGTCAAATAAAAATATATAAACTTTCTAAGCATTATCATTAAGCATCTGTTCACATGACAAGCACAAACAATGAAAATGCCAAGTGATTTTATATTGTGCTATAAACAAAAGTACAAACAGCAGCTCTGGGAAAGGAAATGAAGAGATCAACTACCCATCCAAATTGGGAGAAAATACATTGCTACTTAATTTTAATTTTTTTTTTAAAGCACAAGTACAATTTCATTAGAATTTAAGAGAAAAATATAGTACGGGTTAGGCAAAAATCCCAGCAGCCACCAGGTGATAAAGTCTTGTCTTTCAAGTTAGCCATGGATAGAAATACCTTCTAAAGAAAGGAAATCAGACTAGTGGGATGATTAAGTAGGTAAGGGTGCTTGCTTTCAAGTTTGAGGACTTTATTGATCCCTGGGATCCACATGGTAAAGGAGAAAATGGACTCCTGAAAAGTGCTCATCCACAAACAAGTATGAGTGTATGAAAACATACACACATACATGCACACACACACAAACCAGAGGCATTAGATATCCTGGCCCTGGAGTTATAGGCAGTTGTGAGCCACCTGACATAGGTGGTAGGAACTGAACTCAGGTACTCTACAAGAGCAGTAAGTGCTCTTAACTGCTATCTCTCAAGTCCCTTTTCTGTTCTTTCGTTTTTGTTTAGTTTTTTTTTGTTTATTTGCTTTTGGAGTCAGAGTTTTTTTATGTAGCCCTGGCTATCCTGAAATTCTCTCTGTACACCAGACCAGGTTGACCTCAAACTCAGAGATCACCTGTCTCTGCCTCCTAAGTACAGGGATTAAAAGCGTGCTCCACCACTGTCTGGCTCTTGACTTTTAAGACAAGGTCTCACTGTGTAGTCCAGCCTGCCCTGTAACTTACTATGTAACCCAAGCTAGCCTTGAATCTAAATGATCCTGCTACTCAGTTTCCCACATGCTGGGATTACAGGTTTTATCCTGACTTTTGTTTTTTGTTTTTTTTTTCAGACAGGGTTTCATGCAGCCAATGCTGGTCTTGAACTTCTAGTCTTCCATCTCTCAAAAAAAAATTCTACTAATTTTTGTTTTTTAAAAAATTAACTTTCTCATCAGACAGGGGTAATGCATGCCTTTAATCCCAGTACTTGGGAGGCAGAGGCAGGCAGATCTCTGTGAG
>LOJH01039647.1:0-14791 GCA_001685095.1 Ellobius talpinus | reverse complement strand
CGTGTCGACAGCGGCAGGTTCGAGTTCACAACTGCCAGGCCCGTCCCCAACCTCCCCCCTCCGGGTTCCCAGCGCCACGTGACTACAGGAGCTGCGGAGGGTCAGTCTCGGCTAGGCGGCCGCGGCCTGGGAGCGGGGCGGGCCAGGTCACCCGCGCTTCTCACCGGCTTGGGTGCACGACCGGGGAGGGCCCCCGGCTCCGTTGCCATGGCAGCCACCAGCTCGAGTTTTGGCACCGGCCGGTGCTCCAGTTTCTCAACACAGTGTCCCTGCAAAGGACACTCGCCCCTGACTGGGCCACCTCGTGGCCAGGATGTGGTCACTGCGTCTGACCCACCTGCACTGGCTTTTTAAAGGCTCAGAGCCTGAGAGAACTGGTCCGGGCGCCGACGTTTCCCCGGGCGTCGAGCCCAGAGCTTTGCCCAGGCCGCTCCAGCTTGGGGCTGCTGCGGGGCACTGGCCTACCAGGGCCGCAGAGTGCACCCCGCACGCACCTGGACGGAGAATGAATGGCCCACGACTGTGAACTCTACAAAGCCCTCTATTCCCACAACTAAGATCCGGAGTTGCCCGCGCTCTAGAGCTGCAGGCCAGGCCCAGGTGGCTATTAGCACAAGTGGGTCATTTACACTTGGAAACGCACAGCAGCCAGTTTGGCATCTGCGGGGGCAGGTGCAAGCCTGTGCTGATGACTCATCCACTAGCAGGTGGCCTTGGCTTTCCAAAGGAACCCCATCTTGGAGCTTCCAGACCAGTGCAATTTCGTGTCCTTTCATGCTTTCAACAATGACAAGTTTTGAATTGTACAATTATTTTAAAAACACTTTTAAAATCTGTCTCACACGTAGGAATAGAGGGCCGTCTAGCCCTCTCATATATTAGCCTCCTAGAGTCAATTACATTCAGTGTTGTGACATACTCTGATGTTCAGAGTAGCATTTTATGTTGGGGTTTCCTGAGGTAATCCCTTGCAACTGTATGTGCTGGCTCTTCCAAGATATTGTAAGTTTTCTGCCATTTCATTGCTCTTTTATATATTCTTTCATATATTTTGATGGCTGCATAAATAGATTACAAATTTTGTATCCCTATAGATTAATGCTTCTTTGTACATCCTCCATATCAAACTTTTGGAGGTGGAAACAGATGGTCAAAGACAAGCTATATATTTTTAAATGATCATGTTATCCCTGAGAAATAACCGTTTTCCCATTTCCTTGACAACATGAGCTATTTTCCCAATTTTAATTGCTTTGTTTCGGTTTTGTTTCTTGGATTGCTGGTTTACTGAATTGTTTCTTTCAGGTGATTTTTTTTTTTTACCAGTTTATTCTATGACTTTTGAGAATTTGTCCTTTGCCCAGTTTCAAGGTTGGGAAGTTGGTTTTGTTGTTTGGGGTTCATGCTTAAAGGTGCTAAGCTGTCAGGTATGTGAAAAATGTTTTTCCCTGGACTGTTCTTGTTGGGGGGGTGGCAAGGTCCCACTATGTAGCCCACATTGGCCAAACCTAAACCTGATTACAGGCATACCCACCACACTCAGTAACTTTAATTTTTGAAGTGAGAAAATTTTGGTTTTATGTGCTAAAACCTGCCCATCCTTTCCTTTCTGGTGTTTGCCTTTAGATTTGTGTTTATAACGTCACCTCCTCCATCCCTAGTCACTCTTTATGTTTATAGTTTTATTGCAGAAAGTGAGTTTTAACACCTCAGTTTCCATAGTCCCTACAGCGATTCTGTCTTGTTTTAATTTGATTTTCAGAACTCGTCTAGAATCACTCCTCTGTTTGTCCACATGAACTTTAGAACTTGTCAATATTTGAAGGCCCGTTTGTGTTGGGAGAGAACAGAGGTGTGTCACTCCATGGAGTAGACACACTGTTTGGGTCATACCTTGCCTCTCACTGTGGAGTCGCTGCTATGTGGACTACATGCAGACCCTGCGCTCTTCCTAGGTACAGCTCAGACTGTAGAACTTCCCCTCCAGCAGACATGGATGGAGCACCTCTGCACCTTGTGTCCAGCACAGTGGTAGAAGAATATGCAGCAAGACCTTCCAGTTCCACCTGCACATTTTATAGAAATGCTTAAACTCTCAAAGTGACTTAATTTTGCATCCGGTGTGGTGATAAACCCCTCTCACTGCTGGGCAGTGATGGCGCACGCCTTTAATGCCAGCACTCTGGAGACAGAGGCAGGCAGATCTCTGTGAGTTCGAAGCCAACCTGATCTACATAGTGAGCTCCAAGACAACCAGGGATACACAGAGAAACCCTGTCTCACAAAACAAAACAAAAACCCTCTCATACACATCTCATTTCACCCCCTCAACAGCCCTTGGAAACAGACTCTCTGGCACTCATTTTACAAATGACACAACTAGGCCTTGGAGATGGTAGAGGGCTAACTGGAGGGCCAGCCTGCTGCGTAGCGGGCGGGTGATGGGAACAGGGGCAGCGCTACCCAGCCTCACCCTTAACCACTGCAGCTGGGGAGGGGGGCATCACGTGCTGGGCCCAGCAGAGTAAGTGTGAACTGTAAAATGCTTGTGGTTAATGAGTGTGCAGCGCTGATGCCTCAGGGTCCCTGGAGTTGATTACAGCATTTTTGCAAGAGCTTCTCCAGCAGAATTCATACACTCAAAGAGCCCCCTTCATCACATGTGTGATCAGCCACTCTCCTTGGCTAAATAAGGCCCTAAACCAGTTCCCACCGTGGATCTCAACCCCTCTGAGGGTAACATATCGGCTCTTCTGCATATCAGATATTTACATTATAAAGCATAACAATAGCAAGATTACAGTTATGAAGTGGCAATGAAATAATTTTATGGTTGGGGAGGTCAGCACGATATGAGGAACTGTACTGAAGGATCATAGCCCTAAACCATTCCCTTTCTCCCCATCCCTGAAGAAAATACCTTGTTCCCCACCACCACTCCCATTCAGTAGCTACTACCTGCATTTTTTTCTCAATAAGGAAACAGTGCCAGCCTTGATGCTGCAAGGGGAAGGAAATGGCAGGGACTTGGGCAAGGATTCTTGAGCCTTTATACTAGTCAAGTACTCTGTACTCGAGCCTTTGAAATGTGAGCCTTAGAGTTGTAGTGTCAGAGGTAGGGAGATACGGTCCAGCAACCAGCCAAATGGCCAAGTGATCTAAGCCTAATGTAGACTATTCCAACTTTTGACAGGTTTACTGGAGCAGTATAGAGCCAGACCTGGCTAAGGGCTCACTGGACGGCTTTGGGAGATTTATTTTCTCTTCTTGAAAAGCCAGGTCTTGAAAAGCTGGGTAAGCAGCTGGAGGATGAAAACTGTCTCTAGAGACCCTGTCTGTCTGAAGATACCCACATACTGCTTTTCTAGGCAAGGGGCCCCAAGACTGCCAGGCAGTGCTGGTCAGTACACCCCACAAATATTTAATCAGTGTGAAACACCTGCCATTGGGTGGGCAGGCACCGAGTTTCTTCATGACCCAGACAGAAGTGGTCCATGCTGGTTTTCCAGAATGAGAGAGGATAGCAAATGGCTTTTAACTATAGTGCATCATTGGAAATACCGCTTAGGTTAGTTACCACAAAATTTTAAAGTCCTTGTTAATGATTTCTGAATGGCTGGCTATTGTAAAACTGGAGAAGGGATTGGGAGAGGAGAAGGGAGAATCACCAGAGTGGATTTCCTGTAACTATTCCATAGTAACTGCTGCCTCTGACTGTGCCTAAGGCAGATTACAGGACCCTCAGAGATGTTCCAGGAGAGACCGCAGAAGGTACATCCCACACAGACCTGGATAAAGGACAAGCCCCTGGGTGTAATATCCTACACAACCCTGCCTCCTTGGCTCTCCCAGCTGGTGAACAAGAGGAAGCAGTGGGAGACACCCATTGAATAGGTCGCTTTCAATACAAAGGATTGCAGGGCTGCAGAAAGGCCCTCTGTCCTGCTTGGCCTCAAAGCAGGAGAAACATTTACAGGACAGAAGATTCCCACCACCAGGGAGAGCAAAGGCACTGAGGACAGCTTGCGGCCCCAGGAGGCCTGGAGATGGTACCAAATTAAACCCTCAATAAGCTTTACTAGCTGCCCTTTATGGTCTGCTAACACCCTTCACAAGTTGCCACCCCTAGAGGGTCCTTTACCTTGTTATGTCACCCTTTGTGCTGAGGGTATAGCTTGTGGTAGCTCAGGAAGTCCTGGGTCTCCAACACAGTGGGAAACTAATGATAAAAAAATTGAAATTTCCTGTTGTTTATTGCAGATACTGAATGGGCTGGGGTTCGAAGCTACCTTTGTTGAGACCTACTGTCCCTGAGGGTCTCCCACCTGTATGTGAGATGGGGGGGTGTGCAATGCCATCTGTTTTCTTCTGGTTAATCTAGCTTTGGTTCCAGGCATCTGACCCAACTAAGAATCTGTTGAGGCTGAGGAAGGAACTCCTCCACAAAAGCCCCAACACAAATGAAGCAAGTCTGGTGTGACTGAAGATGGTATACCCCTCTAAAAGATGCCCTGACCGCCAGGTCCAATTCCTGCATGGAGAGGCGTGGTGAGATGGGGAAGCCGTGTATAGGAGGCTTTAAGAGCGACTGGGCTGTTAAGAGAGAGGCTAAGGCCTTTCTTACAGGACAGGATTAGTTCTCATGAGAGCAGGTTGTTATGAAGTAAGGATGCCTCTCTCGTTTTCTCTTCCATACATGCCTGCACTTCCTCTTGAAGTAAGGATGCCTCTCTCATTTTCTCTTCCATACATGCCTGCACTTCCTCTTGAAGCCCTCCACAGTATTAAATACTAAAAGGCCCTCACCAGAAGAGACATGTTGAAGTTCCCAGCTTACAGGATGGTGAGCCAAAATCAGCCTCTTCCCTTATAAATGTCTCAATCTCAGGTATCTCATCACAATAGAAACCAGACCAAGAGACTAGAAATGGCGGCACTCAAGTGTCTGAGGCAGGAGAATCTTAGATTTGAAGCCAGCTTGGGTTGCAAAGCAAGACTCTCCCTCCCCCTAACAAATAAACAAACAAACACACACACACCAAAAAGAAAAAGAAAAAAGAAAAGAGAAAAGAAAGGCTGAGGATCTAGTTCAGGGTGCTTTCTGAGCACACACAAGGCCCTAAGTTCCATCCCCAGCATCCCCAGCACTAAAACACAAAGAACAAAAACAATAAAAGTCAGCCCCTGCCTTTCCTAGGTGAACATCTTAGGTGGAAAGGATCTTGATGGCTTCCGCGGAAGAGATCAGAGTGCTTCGGCTATGGTGTCCTAAAAATAGCTGCAGCAGCGGGAAGACATGAATGCTGCATAGGAAGGGCAAAGCCCCTAGAGGCCTCCAGGCCTGGGCAGAGACTGGATGTCAGCTCTGCTACAGGAACCACTTTTCTATTGCTTACCCAGTTCCCAGAGTCTATTTGCCGAAAGAAGCAGAAAGCAGTTGGTAGGAGGAAGTCTGCAGGCACCTCAGGTTTCCTGCAGAGGAAGACAGTCTGTGTGGGAGCCTCACAGCCGTCAGGCCCTGCTGCCTGCCCCGAAGCAGCTGACCCACTCTCCAGCTCCCACCTTCTTCCTCCCCTTAATCAGCTTGACACCTTTAAAGGTGACTAAGACCAGACTATACCCCTGCCTGCGGGCAGCAAATGGCTCCCTTGCCTCTGTGTGTATGTGTGTGTGTGTGTGTGTTTCAGATGGCAGATAAGGTTCCACTTCACCTAGACTGGCCAGGATGGCCAGGATGGCCTTGAACTTCTGATCTTCCCACTCTACCTCCTAAGAATAGGATTGCAGGTATATGCCGGCATAGCCCACTCATAGGATGCTGGGGATTGGACCAGGCGTTTGTTAATACTTGGCAAGCACTCTACCAGCTGAGCCCCATCCCTATCCCTCCCTTGTGATTTTAATAGCATCCAAATCAATGCCCCAGAAGGAACTGACTGTACCAGCCACTTTGAGGCATCATGAATACCTGCTGGACTCAGCCCTGACCAGTCACAAATTGCTTCCAAAAGTGTCTTTGGAGTGGCCACCCTGTCTGCCCAGATGACGCCCTGCCGTTCCTCTCAGGCTTCATTTGGCTTTGCCTGGATTCCAGTTTTGATTTAACTCTGCCATTCTCATACCACAGCTTCCAGAGCTGTTAGAACAAAATATCAGCACCTTGCAGGCTTACTAACCCCGCTTATCCCTTCAAAAGCCTCAGTGAGATGAAATCATGGTATCTGAGGGGCCAGCCATCCTCCTCCAGGGAGAACCTGTTTCCCTGCCTCGACCCATCTGTAGCTGTGTCCTCACATCCTTGGCTCACGGCCCCTTCCACCATCTGCAGCATATGGTGTCCAACCTCAGTGTCACGTTGCTGTGTGGAATTTCCCTGAATCAACTTATAAAGGCACAGGTGACTGTGCCCAGATAATCCAGGATCGCTGTCCCAGCAAGTACAAACTAAAAATCAGAAACAATATTTTGATTCTTTCTGGGGCAAAAAGGAAAAACCTCCCCATCCCAGACTACCCTTTGGCTAAGGCATTCACCCCAGGGAACTTGCAATGGAGAACTTCCGTCTACTTGAGGCCTGTTTAATTCTTTCTTAAAGCTACAGTGCCTTTTTCCAAGTTCGCCTACAATGACCTTCTTATGCTAGGACAGGAGTCACCTCGTGGAAGTGTACCCATCGAAGGAAGTTAAACCAATCATCTAGGCTCCAGGTGGTGAGGAACTTCCAAAGTTTCCAAATAGCAGGCCTACTGCCAGTCATACAGATAGGTGGTGAGCCTGTGCTCTCAGCACTGAGAAAATATAGGCCATTCTTGACTACTTAGTGAATTCCAGACCTTGTCTCAAAACAATGATACACACATGGTTCCCTTTGGGTGTACACAACAGAAAAGAAGGTGGATTTCTCTAATCAGAAGGTGAAGTTTAAGGGAACTACCACTGAGAGATGGCGGGATCAAGTCCCCTTGCCTGAGGACAACTCACCCAGATATGTGACAGTTTGTGCATCCCCATGTGGTGTGCTGTTGCAACAGCCTTCTCCAGAGTAGGCCATGTTTTTTTTTTTTTGGTTGGTTGGTTTTGGTTTGGTTTCGAGAAGACAGGGCCTTGCTATATAGTCTAGGCTGGCTTGGCATTTGTAATTCTCCACCCTCAGCTCCCCCACTTCTGGGATTGTAGGCTGGCACCATCATGCCCAGCTCCAGATCTGAGAACTTATAAAGAACAGAGATTTACTTCTTACAATACTAGAAGTGGAAAAGTCAAAGCCAAAGGGCTCAGGCCTGATGAGAACCTTCATAACAGATGGTGAAGAGCAAACACAACAGAAGCAAGGGCACAGGAGAGGGAGAGGGAGTAGGCGAGCGGAGCCCTTAGGTTCTCGTCTCAGGAGCCCATTACTGTGACAAGCCAGCCACTCAGTAACAGCAGCAATCTGTTCTCTCCGTGTGCTCACTCACCTTGTGCCCCACCTCTAACACTGTGCGTTGCCGACTGAGTTTCTGGTATGTCCTTGGGGTATAGGAGGTCCTTCTCTCTGACTGTGGTGAAACACCTGACAGCTGCTCCTTGAGAGTTTATCTTGCCGTGTGGTTTGAGGAACTGGTCCATCGTGGCGTGGAGGGAAGCAGAGCTAGCTGTGGCCACAGGAACATGAGGCAGCGATCACATTGCCTCTGTAGTCAGGAAGCAGAGAGATTACAACTGGTGCTCAGCTTCCTTTCTCCTCTTATTCAGTCTAAGACCCTAGCACGTGCTGCTGCTCGCATTGAGGGTGTGTTTTCCTCAGCCAGCATCTCTGGATGCCGGGAGGTGTGTGCACTGGAGCAGGTACATCGCCAGACTCTGTAAAAGCGGGCTTTCACGTCTGCACTCTCAGAAACTCCCCATGTTGCTTCTCTCGTTCTTTCTAGTTTCACACTAAAAATTGAAGCTGTTTTCTTCCTTTTTTAATCTTTATCTAGAAATTTTCTAGGTTATATTTTTGCTTAAAACTATTTCCACCAATCTGATCTCTTCATGCCAAAACTATTTTAATATTTATGGTTTGATTTTTATTCATGTGTGTATGTGTGTACACACGCATGTGCACACGTGCATGCAGGTGCCTGATGAGACCAGAAGAGGGCAGATATGAGTTGCCCAATGTAGATGCTGGGAACTGAACTCAGGTCCTCTCCAACGCCCTCACATCACAATTCATAGTATACACCACCAAAGGTAACATTCCCAGACTGAGGGGATTAAAGACAGGTCACCTTTGCTGTCTGTTATTTGGCCCATCACACTGTTCCCATGCCTTCTAGCCCAGTGCTCAGCTTTATTTTTCTTCCTAGCACCCGTTGATGTAGTCAAACATTTACATGGCTCTTTTCCTGCTCCCTGCCACAAAATAATCCACAGGAAGACAGATATTTGGCTTATTGTTTTTACCAGCATACAGGCAGCATCTTGAAAGGCATCTGGCCCAAGGTGCCCACTAAGTGCTGTGGACAAAGGAATGTGTCAGCGTCAGCTCCATCGCACAGCTGAGCTGATCTCACGAAACCACACAGACATGTCCAAGCTTTTCCCTTGGCTGCCCTTGTTAAGAAGGACATGGAAGCCTGTGACCATGAGCAAGGGGGGGGGGAGGTACCGCCTCCTCATGGAGAAAGACTCAAGCAATCCACAAGAGCAGCAGCAAACCAGAAATGGAAACTTAGGTCTGTAAGTCACCCAGACGGACTCCACAGCAGAGCTTTCCACACACTCGTTCAGCTGGAGCGTTATTCCATATGATAACTGGGTGTGAGACTCTTTGGGGAGCCCTGATTCTGAAGGGGGCTTGACGTGACCCAGGAACACACTTGGTGGAAGAAGACAATCTACAATTTACTTTCATACCTTTGTTGAGGGTCTTGGGTGCTTCCAGGAAACATTACGGTCATCATGTGCTCCTGTAGAGACAAGGTGCTTCCTTTGTTAGCCTTTCAAGATCAGACCCTGTCTATTTTTGCAATATCACACCTCTGTTAACGCCTACCTGGGATTCTTCAATTTAATTCAAAAATATAGATTTAGAGGTCAGTGTGTATCTACCTGCCCTTTTATGTCTACTAAAAGGCTTGGAAATGCATGGAAACTCTACCTCATAACTGCAAAGGATCTGTGGTTCAGCAGAACAGATGCATCATGGGGTATTCTGTCTCCCGAGGTGGCAGGTGCTATTGCTTGCTTACCATATAACTAAACCCTTAGCTGTGGCTCCTGCCTGCCCAAACTCCCTTTCAGCAGAACACTCAGACGACTTGAAATACTTGTTAGTGTCGCTGCAGTGGTTTGAGCGGAAGCCCCCATAGGTTCAAGGTTTTAAACACTTGGACTCTAGTTGATGGCACTCTTTAGGGAGGCTATGGGGAGGCTTGCTAGAGGAAGTACATCTCCTGAGGTAAGATTTGAGAGGTTATTGCCTTGCCCCACTTCCAATTCACTCTCCTTACTTTGTGTTTCTGGTTGGAGATGTACGCTCTCAGCTTCCTGCTAGGGTCACGGCTACTAAGTCTCCCCAGCATCATGGACTCTCCTCTGGAACTTACCCAAATAGACTTGTTCTTATACACATCGTGATTCCTACCACAGCAACAGAACGGAGACTAAAACAGTCACTCCAGCCTTAGTCTTTACCCTCAGGCATGTTTCCAAACCTGCATGCATCTTCAGTTAGACCAGAAACCCCAGGGGTGGCACAAGAAGTCTGCTTTGGCTTTCTTAGGACCCCAGAAGAAAGCACCAGTTGAGAAAAGTCTTCTTTTTCTTATGATGTTATTTGAAGTTACAACATACTGCAACAATATGATGTATTCAGCAACTACATAATAACATCCCATTATCATGTCAACCTGACACCATACTAGAATTAATTTTAACATATATTTACAGTTTATGAATGGTACATTGTATCATTATGTAGTATATTTAATAACAACATAAAATATTTCAAGGCTTTTCTTGAAAAAAAATAAATAAAAGGCCAGTCTAACTTGCCTACTCGGTGAGTTCTAGGCCAGTGCGAGACTCTGTCTCAAAATCAAGATGTGGGCTTCTAAGGAACAACATCCAAGGTTTTCTTCTGGCCTCCACACACATGTGCACAGGTACATGTGTACCNCACACACACAGACACACACACAGACACACACAGACACACACACAGACACACACATGCACATGCGCACACACGCGCACACACACGTGCGTGCACACACACGTGCACACACACATGCGCGCGCGCACACATGCACACACACGCACATGTGTGCACACACATGCACGCGCACACACGCACACACGCACACACGCACACACACGCACACACACGCATGCACACACACATGCGCACACACACGCACACACACTGATGAAAATAAATTACCAAAGCGCCTCCTCCAGATCTCCCACCCCTTGCCTCTGCCATGCTGGACGGCAGTTCTAGCAAGCGTGTGTGGGGGATAGAAAACCAATACCATAAACTGACATGGGTTTGGGTCAGAGTGGAGGGAGGAGACGTTCTTAGGGTTAAATCACAATCAACAGGTGATGAAGGCTGGGTAATTTTGGAAGAAAATTCTACAGCCCTGTAATTTGAAAACCTTTAGAATGCCCCAACTGAAGAATAGCAGATAGAGTTCCTCCTCAGCAGGTCCGCCTAGTGGTAGGTCCTTAAGTGCATCTCATGGTCTCTCAACAGGGTATCTTCAATATCCAGATTTGTATTTGCATTCCGACCACTTCAATTTTTAAAAGATTTCCCACTCATGGAACATGGAATATCTACTTTATAACGATACGAGTTCTTTTGTTAGCTGTTAAACTTTCTTACATGAGTAATTATGAAGTTTTTAATATTGTTATATATTGCATTGTCAAAATGCACCCACTTGCATTAAAATTTCATTTCCCATTAAGGAAGGAGAGTAGGGCAGAAAAAGAGGTGCATGAGAGCCATGAGAATAGCATGTGGAGTGAGCCTGTTGGCAGAGAGAAAGACTAAAAAACCTCAGGACTAGGAACCACCTGTAAGACAGAGCATGGGACAAGTCAATATATGTAAGTGCGGGGACAGACCAGCACTAAGGAAGAGGTATGTCAAGGGTTCACTTCTCCACCTCCAGAGAACATTCTGGGGTACTGAAGGTAACTGAAGGCACTCTGGGATTTTAAGACCAATTTGAATTCACTTGGAAAGAACAACAGTAAATCTTTGGGTACATTCCCAAGTTTACTGTCACAGGTCCACTGTTTGTCATGAAATGGTGGCTCATGACTGGCTTTGTAACTTGCCCACTGACAGAGTGCCTTGGTGGTAAAACAGGATTCCTACAAGGTTACTAACAGTCTTGCTCAGCCCAGAAAAGAATGTTTTCAGAGATAACCCACCTCCCAAGATAATGTCTTGTTTGAAGCAGACAATTTCAGGAAAGACAGATTGCAGAACTGCACATAGTCCCCATGGCTGCAACCACTTTCCAAGCCCTTCTCAGGGTCACAGTCAGCTTTTCTCCTTGGCAAACCCCTCAGTTTCCTGCAAGAGAGAGGCTGCCCCTCTCTATGTGCTAACGAAGACAGTCTCGTCTGCTGAAGGTCAGACTCTACCTCTTCTCTGCCTTTAACATTTAGTGCCAAAACCCAAGCAAGGCATCTATGGCCCCCTGGCAACCCGAGCCCTCCACATGGGTCTCCTTTGCTCTCATCCCACAGCAGCCCCCAGGCACCGCCCCTCTCTCTCAGGCAGCCATGTCTTTCGTTCTATGTCCCCTTCTCTCACTTTTCTCTGTCTTGCTCTGACACAGTCTGACCTTCAGGCCAATTCTCCATTCGATCACACCAGGAATCCAACACAGCCAAAATGTCAGGACAAGGCAGCTCACGAGGCCTACCTCAGAGGGGCTCTGACTAGGTCTCAGAGGCTCCAGGAGTCCCACTCTGTCTCCTCTTGAGACTCTTGGTCGAAGGTTCCAGGAGCTTTCCACAGGCCCTGAAAACTGCTTGGATGAGAGTTTCAGGAACACCCCCCCCCACTGGCCCCACAGTCTCTGAACTCCCGGAAACATACAAGAATGGGGATGTCTCTCCTACTTTTCCAACCTGTTTGGTCAATTTGAAACCTGAGGGACATCTCCAGGTGGCCTAATTTGACCCATTTTTACCTTGCTTGCACACCCATCATGGGTTCCAAACTGCAACAAAGGCCACATGCTTAGCCTGTCTGTAGGCGAATATAAAAGAGCTTCATTTGGGAGACCTCAGACCAGTCACACAGTTACAGTTATTCAGCTCTTGGTTCAAATCTGGCCTCAATATATATTGGACAATGGCCACTGCTAGCCTGAATTTGGAACTGTCAAATTTCAGTATCTAAATTGATTTAGATAACTTCATAAAATGGAATGGAGAATGATCCAAGCCCCCTACCCCCACTTTTAACTCCCAGCTCACCCTAAGCCTTTCATCCCTGCCACTCCGCTCCAGATGCAACCAGATCCAGAAACAAAATGCCTGCCATTTCTACTGGGTCTCCAAGCCTGTTTCTCTTAACCGAGACAGGATAATCTCTCTGCTCTTGAGGATCCTTTGCCTTATGTCTATTGTCTGCTTTTGTTTTGCCCCGCCAAGCCCGAATACTCTTGCTTGTATTTTTATATGTAGTTTTCTGTTTGATCTCTAGGTTACAGATATTGATATTATTGATAACTTGACATCTTCCTAAGAGAACAGATATTTGTTAAGTTTTTCAGGTTGTCTGCTTCCATCTGCAGGTGGAATGAGAGCAAAATGGTGATGGATAGAGAAGACCCTCTGTCTAAAAACCGCTCAGCGATAACTCTGGCTGTGCCTGCCTAAAATAATCACAGCTGGGCTTTAAGAGAGGCAAGGTCCTCAATCCACCTGAGTAGCCGGTCACTCCTCCCAGCTGTGTGTAATTAGACCTTAATTATACGAGACTGCAAGGTTTTCTGGGTGCACAGGCTACAATCTAAAAAAGTGGGGAGGTAGTCCGCCTGTGCAACAGTGAAAAAGCTGTTATATATACTGAGTAAGGGCTCCAAATGTCGCCTAACACCTCCCCTTAGAAAAATTTCTTAGGTGAATGGTAAGTTTGTTTCTGCTGTCTCATGGTATTTAAATTCTTTAATCAGGAGAAACTTATATATATTAAAAAATTAAATGTAATTTTCTGAATACTTCCCCCCTCTTCTTGGCTTTGTTCCCCTATTCAAGGTGATGGATATCTTTGAAGCTCTTGCTGAAACGTAAACTTGATCACAGGATCTGAGACCACTGGGGGTGTGGTTTAAAAAGGTGTAAAATTTCAAGCCGAGAAAAGTTATTTTAAAACGTAGCAAAAAAGTCTCAATGTCAGGGGCCGTGCAGGGGAACGGCAAGCAGCTTTGGAACTCATGAACACAGCTTGGTGGTTAGCGTACACAGGCTGGGTGAGCCTTGGCGAGGCAGAGCCCTGGCGTCCTGAGGACCTCATGCTGTTATTAAGCACAGCTCTGGTTGTTGCCATCGTGGCCATCACATTCCTCATAATCTGTGAGTTGTATGAAAACTCTCAGGGGGTTTCTCGCCCCTCACAGGGCAGTGTTACTGGTACTTACAGTAACAGTGATTGACTTTTTCCAAGCATTGCTGCTGGAGCAGATAATGATTCAACCACCACGTTTAGGAAAAATTTAGGTATGTAGATGATTAATGAAGTTAGGTTATGGTGAGTTTATTAATGGCTTTTATGTAGAAAACCTTGGTGGACAATTTAAGTTTAAAAAAACACACTTATAACGGTTGGGCAAGGGAATCGTTGAGGTCAAGGAACAAGAACAAAGGCAGACTAGTTATTACTAGCTGAGGTACCTTTTTGTTATAATGGGTTGGTGTCCAAAGGCGATGATTAATTCCTTATACCCATTTTGCCCTCAGCTTTCTGATATGATTTGCTAAAAAACTGATGATGAGCGGGTCTGCACCCTGAGGATTTAAAGTAGAGCTGACTAACTGTTTTTCATATATAAAAGCTTAGATTTGTTATTCTTGTAGATTTTTATGAGATTATTTTTGAGATAAACAATGATTGACCCTTTCTTTGTAATGCAAAATGCAGCCTGCCAGTATAAGCACTGGCTGAGGAAAAATTACTTGCTTCCTTATACTCTGTTAATCTGTAGCAAGTTACTTAGACATTAATGTATGTGGGTCCTTGGGAACAATTTGTTTTTCACCTATAAAACGTAAATGTTTAACCATGTAGAGGTATTGTGGAACATGCGGATTTTTACTTGTATTCATTGTAATCATTCATTTAAAAATAGAATGCAACCATATTGTAATTTTTATATTGCTTGAAAGATTTTGCTGAGGTATATAAGTTGTAAAAGAAAAAATAAAGTTAGAAGAAAGACATCAGGAAAGAGACAAAGGGATACGTCAGGAAAGAGGTAAGTGCTGTAGGAGGCCACTTCTTTGTCCCCAGATGCTCAGCCCTGAAATAACCACATAGAAACTGTATTAATTAAATTTATGCTTGGCCTATTAGTTCTAGATTCTCATTGACTAGCTCTTACATCTTAATTTAACCCATTTCTATTAATCTGTGTATCGCCATGTGGCTGTGACTTACTGGCAAGGTTCCATCTGGTGTCTGTCTCTGGCAGGTCTACTTGGCTTCTCTAAACTCCGCCTTTCTTCTCCCAGCATTCAGATTAGTTTTCCCTGCCTATCTCTGTTCCCCTATAGCTCTGCTATAGGCCCAAAG
>LOJH01039644.1:0-14792 GCA_001685095.1 Ellobius talpinus | reverse complement strand
ACCGGCCTGCCCACCGCGGCTGCTCAGACATTTTTTAAAAAATCATAAAAGGGAGAGAACAGGAAATGGAGCCACGACGTAAGACTTCAAAGCCTGCCTACGAGTGACATACTTCCTCTAGCAAGGCTCTGCTTTCTAATTTTTTAAAAAACGATTTATTTTACTTTTAATTATGTGTAAATGTGGTGTGTGTGTGTATGTGTATGTGTGTGTGTGTGTGTGTGTGTGTGTGTGTATCCTCATGTGAGTGCAGGCACCCAGCAGAGGCCGGAAGTGGACATCGGATTTCCTGGAGCTGGAGTCACAGGCAGCTGTGAGAGCAGTCCAGCTTGTGTGCTGGACACCAAACTTGGTTCCTCTGCAAGAGTAGTGGCTGCTCTTAACTGCCGAAGGCTTCTCTTTCTAAAGATTCCATAGTCTTCCAAAACAGCCACAGCTGGGAACTGAGGGATGGTTCACCTTTAAACCACAATGCCAAGGACTGTGATAAATACATGCCTAAGGCTTGGGATGGCGGAACCAGCTGTGCACATGTGGGCTGTGATTGGTGGGATTAGAACCTATGCCTGTGCACACCACACTCCTGCCTATAGAGGCAGACTGTTTGGGGGTTAGTCTGGAAATTTCTTTCCTGTGTAGAACCCCATATTGTCACATTAGGTCCACACAGGCTTCTCAGGAGTAGTTTCTATTTGGTTAGTGTTATCAACTTAAAGAATCTAGAATCATGGAGAGATGAACTGGTCCACCTGTGAGGGGTTATTTAGCATGGCCTCTGGGTACACCTGTGAGGGATTCTCTGAATCAGCCTCTGAATACACCTGCAAAGGTTATTTGGATTAAGGTTACATACTTGGAATGTCTGTGAGGGATTATCTTCATTACATTAATTGCTGTAGGAATCTTAATTGTGGGTGGGACCACTCCCTGGACAGAGGACCCTGGGCTACATAAACAAGCTGAGCACACGGTCTTCTTTCTGCTTCCTGACTGTGGACACAATAAGGTCAGGTATATAAAGCTCCCTGTGTGCCTTCCTTGCCATGGTGGACTGTGACCTCAAACCCTGAGCCAGAATAAGCCACTGTCTCCCTTAAGTCTCTTTCATCACAGAGTATTAACAAAGACACTCTCTGCCTACTGTGGGCTGTGTCTAGGGAGAACAGGCTTGGCGAGTCACATAAAGAACAGCTGCTGGGTAGCAGCAGTGGAGAGCAGGTGGTTAAATGTCCCAGAGAGCCACCAGAGCAATATTCCAAAAGACACCTAATTATCTTAGTTACTTTTCTATTGCTGTGATAAAACACCATGATCAAGGCAACACATAGAAGAAAGCATTGAATTTCGGGCTTGCGGTTTCAGAGGATTGGAGACCAAGACCATCATAGGAAAGATGGCAGCAGGCAGGCACAGTGCTGAAGCTGGAGAGTTCATGTCTTGATCTACAAGCCTGCCGCTGAGAAAGAGCTAACCAGGAATGCTGTGAATCTTTCAGAACTTCAAAGGCCAGTGACACAGCTCCTCCTACAAGGCCACACCTTCTAATCCTACGCAAACATCTCTGTGGGCGATTCTCTCAAACCAGCATGGTAGCCCTTAGGTCTACACTAGGAGACAGCTGAAGAATCCCAGAAAAAGAGTAGCCAGGATAATGGCAGAATGATGATTGCAAGCCTTAGTGGCTAGGAGGGTCTAAAGAGCCAACACGGGCTAAAACACTGTGGCTCCTGAGGAAGTCAACACTCCCAACCCTAACTCTCTGAATCCCTAAGTGGAGTTGCCTGGTGTTGGCGCCCTCATCGCAGGAGAATAAATCCCCACCTGAGCACCCTGGGCAGAAAGCCCGGCTGTGAACGCTGGAGCCACCTGTCTCTAGTTCTCAAGGCTTAGAGCTGGAAGCGCCTGGGTCTGGAAGCTCAGCTTGTTCCTGTCTGGAACTCAGAGCCATCAACACTAAGGAATTGCCCACCAGCGATTCCTATCTGGGCAGAATGGAGAGAACCTCCAGCTAGTCATCTGTGATGACACACAGAAACTCTAGCTTGAACAATCTCTAGGACAGAGCTCGCTATTTATTGAAACCAGATGCTAACCAGATGCAGAAATTCACAACTTCAGTAGCTCTATTAAAAACACACAAGGAAATGTGCAATGAATTTTAGCACCACGTTCTATTTATTGCAACACATTTAAAATAGCCTCGTTTCAGCACACAATCCAAGTAGAAATTTATTAATGAGATCTCTTCGGCTCTTTGTATTTTGGTAGTGTCTCAGAAATCGCCTGTGTATTTTATCTGGATGCTACCCACAGTTCAAGTGTTTAAACGGGAACAGTCATCATATTTGACAGCACAACTGGGGAATGTGTGGTCTGAACCTGGATTCCACGGGGAACTAAGACCCAGTGATATGATCTGGGGATTGCACCGGTTGACCATGGCTGACCTCTCCCCCTTCACTGAGGTGTGTGAGGTATGTGGGTGCTTGCTATCTGCAGAGTGGCCCCAACTATTCTATATAAGGTCCTGCTCAGTCCCTAAGGCAGAGACGGCTGCACAGCTTCTATCCTGCTCTTAGAGTGTCCGTGAGCATCACCAGGCTCATAGCAGGGAGTGCTGGCAACCTGTCCTTTCTCTTCCATCCCACATCATTGGCTGCAACCATTCAGAAGCCAGGACAGGCTGAGATGGGGGTAACATTCCGTGTCCCTAGGGAGTACAGGAGAGGCGGACATGGTAATGGGGTCGGTGAATTCATTCTTCCTGATTCTGGAGTCAGTTGCTGAGGTCGGAGTTTGCTGGCAGTGGGCAGATGACTCAGATCCCACCCCGCCTCTGCTGGGACAGCTTCCTGCTAATCAGCTGCCACCATCTTCTCTTCAAGGCTAATGATGAGGTAACGTGTCTGCTAGGAAAATGGGTCAGAGGCCCATTAACTCGTGCTCACCTGTCCTGAAAGCCTGCTTCCCCGGGTGGGTTCCAGAATAGGGAGGAGCTGGAGGATTGGACCCTTTGAGAAATGGAGTGGAAAACACAGCAGTACAACTGAGAGTCCGGGGTATAGGGACAAAACCTGAGTGTCCCCCAACTTCCTGGAGCCCAATCTTTTGCTTTGCTGTAAGGCCCTTGGATAGGAGACCAGATGTTGGCTGTATAGTTGTTGGTGCATTAGATATGACTTTATTCAGTCTTCTCAGCATGGTGGAGGTTATGCTGTGGCTGTCCCATTTTATAGATAAGGACACCGAGTCTCAGCAAGGACAAGGAGCCCATCAGAGGGCTTCTATCTAACACGTGCACCTTGCAGACTGCAGCCCTTTTGTAAAGATGGTTGTCACTACCCCCACCCCACCCCCAGCTTTTATCTGCATGCGTAAGGAGTCAGACTGAGGGGTTAGAGGGCAAAGTCATTTAGAATGTTGTACATGTTGCTGCCCATTCACCTTTCTGATGGCGGCAAACCCCTTTCCCTCTCCTCATAGACAGACACACAGCTGTCGTCCAGTAGTAGGCAGGAGGGTTAGGAGTACTTAGGAGGAGCTGAGGTGTTCTGTTCTGCACCCAAAAATTCTGGGGCTGAAGACATACACAAAAACAGAACCCCTGAGTGACAGAGGAGGCAACATTCTCTCTCACACAGCCCTACTTTGTTCCCATTCTGTTCTCCTGGCCTCATGGCATCTCTAGACAGGAGGGGACATTTGGGCAAGATCAACCAGTGTCCCCATAAGTTGTTCACCTTGACCCAGGCCTGTAACATCATATCTGTTTTACAGATAGGGGAACAAAAACTCAGGGTTGTGCCAGGATCACCTGAAACTCCCCAGAGTGAGATCTAGAGGGCCATTATCTCTTAGGTCTCCCAAGGGTTGCAATGCAGGATGGCAATGGACTCGCAGGAAAGCAACCTGGCCAGTGAGCTTCAGGACTCTGGGATGCTGCTAACTGACTCCCTGGCTCCTAGCCCATCAGGCCAGTGATAGCATCTGTGAAATGTACATTGGTCAGAGGTTGCCAAAACAAATGCCCACAAGGGATCCAGGAAGCAAAATACAGACATGACCTATTCCTAGAGATGACATATTATGAGAGGCAAGGCCTGGACCCTAGAGAGAGGATGCCCCAGCTAAGGATCAACTTGTGCCAGGTGTTGTAGACAGAAGTTTCTGTCCTGCCCAGTCCTGCAGATATTCAGTCCCAAATAAACACATAGAGGCTTATATTAATTATAAGCTGTTTGGCCTATTGTTCAGGCTTATCACTAACTAGCTCTTACAACCTAAATTAACCCATAACTCATATATGTTTAGCCACAAGGCTTGGTACCTTTTTCAGTTAGGCATTCTCATCTTGCTTCCTCTGGCTTGCAACTGACTCTCTGCCTTTCCTCTTCCAGAATTCTCTTATAGCCCTGCCTATACTTCCTGTATGGCTACTGGCCAATCAGTGTTTTATTAAACTAATACAAGTGACAAATCTTTACAACATACAAGAGCACCATCCCACACCAAGGTTCAGTAGTATGTATGGTGTCATCATGAACACAAGCCCTACAGATAACTTAAGGGAACGAATATCTATTTTGGCTCATGTTTTCAGAGGGTTCCATCCACTGTGACAGAGAAAGTATGGTGGTGAAGCTCACTTTATGGCAGCAGGAGTGTGTGCAGGAGCTGGGGGAGGGAGAAAGGAGAAAGAAGAAGAAAAGGGAGAGGAGGGGCATGGGAAGAGGGAAAAGAAAGAAAAGAGAAGAGAGATCCAAAGTAAGATATAGAAAGGTGCACACACGTACATACACACACATAGAGACAGAGAGGCAGAGAGACAGAGTGAGAGACAGACAGACAGACAGACAGACAGACAGACAGCCATCAGGGGCTGAGTTGCACCCTCCTAGAGCGACCCCTAGTGTTCTGCTTCCACCAACCAAGACCCTGTCTTCTAAAGCCTCTCCAGCCTCCCCAGCTAGTGCCTCCAGCTGGGAACAAGCATTCCAAACAGGAACATTCAGTGACCATCTCAGATCCAAACCAACACCAGAGCTGAATCCCAGGAGCAGTAGCAGCATCGCCAGTGGTTCTCAGGAGAAAGCAGGCATTCCGATTTTCATGTAGAAGGTGTCAGACGGTAAAATGTTGGGGTGAGGAGCTTTTAGGCCTCCTGGGACCTTTGATCTTCTGCAGTCTTCAAGGTCAAAGATTCCTGTCTGAGCTCAGGACTTCTCTAAGAAAAAAATCTGTTGAATTATTTTTCTTTTCTTTATTATAATCTGTAGTGTTGGTGAGGGGTGTGTGTGTGTGTGTGTGTGAGTGGAAACGTAGGCAGCAAGTGTGTGGAGGTCACAGGATAACTTTTGAGAGTCGGTTCTCTCCTTACACTTTGTTTGCTATAGGCTTACCTGTCGACAAACACCCATACACATAAAAGAAACAAATACAAGTTAAAAAAAAATCTGGGCTGAGTGGCTTTTACCTGTAGTCCTGTAATCCAATGCTGGGAAGGCAGAGACAGGAGGATCCCAGGGCACGCTGGCGATCAGCCTAGCAAGCCAGTGAGCTCCAGGTTTAGTGAGAGACTCTGTCCCAAAAGATAAAGTGAAGAGAAATTGAGGAAGATGAGAAAGGTCATTACTGTAGGTTTGCACACACACACATACATACACACACACACCCCTACACACACGCACATAACACACACCTACACACACGCACATACACACACACCTACACACACGCACATATACACAAGCACACAGATATTAAAAACAGACTGAGTAATTGATCTTCTTGCCTATTAACATACTAGGCAACAGGCTAGGAACAGATCTGATTCATCTCAGAATTCTGAGGCAGGAATGAGTGTGCACAATCTGAGTACCAGCAGTGACTGTTCTGGACTGTTCTGGACTCTGAAAATACCTAGGTTCTTGCAGGGATGAAATCAAGGCCATTGCTGGTGGGACCACTGTCGACATCCACAGGAATGGGTATGATTTGCAGTTAGACATTAATGAAGGGACGGTGGTATTCTTTTTCTTCCTTCAAGTTCACCAGCCTCTCCTGGAAGTTCCCTTGCCATGGATGAAGTTAGGGGTGAGCCAGGACCTGGGAGGGCCCTGGGGTTTTGGAGAACAGAGAGGTGCTGGTGACCTGTGTATTCTCTATGATTGGAACGGGGGGCTGGGGGGGCATTGCTAGCTGATCCTTAACCCCGGCCTTGGCCATAGAAAATGGAAACTGTGAGGACTGTCCTCTCTTCCTCACCACATTGGTGAGTCACAAAACGTCCTTTCTCAGGGAGACTAAATATAAACAATCAGGGATCATCTTGAGAACAAGATGTCTGTTTGCTTTTTAAAATTGCAGGCGAAGTGCTGAGGCCCATAACAGCAATTAATAATAATTTTGGTCAATTTCTCCCAGGATGAAACTACAGCTCAGTATTAAAGACCTATCTTTTCCTTGTTTCCTGTGTTTGGGTGACATCGTTATTTATTTCACCGCGAGTCCTAGGAATTTGTATGACTTTATCCTCTAGGATCTACAAGCAATACGCTTAATGTAAAAAATAGCAAAATTTCCAGAAAGAACTGTCAGTAAGGAAAGAGGACACAGACTGCTAACTTTGCTGTTTTTAGCATGTGCTGACTTGCATGACCACCCACATGCCTAGTAGGCATGAGGTCCTGGGTTCAGTCCCCAGCACTACATAAACCAGGTGTGGTGCTGCACGTGGATCCAAGGAGGATCCAGCATTCAAGGTCATTGTCACTATACAGTGAGTTCAAGGATAGCTTGGGACACAGGAGACCCTATCTCAAAAATCATTCTACAGCTTGCACCTTACACGTAAGATGGCAAAAATATTGTGTGTCTGTCTGCATCTTCCGTAACTAAAATTTGCATTTCAGGAAGCACGGTGCTGGGCTACATTAATCTTCATGCACCTAGTACCTTGCAATAATTTATATGTGATCAAATATTGCTGACCAAATAAATGCATATGTGAATTTGTTTTTCAAAAATATATCATAGGCACCCATGTAGCCCTCTGAACAACACACCATTGTTTCTAGGTGGCTGAGAACTGAGCCACAGGATTGTGACAAGATTTTCCAGTAGGCATTTGGTTATTTCCAATGTTTCTATCTCATTTTTTTTAGGGAAATCAGCTTAAATTTTCTTTGTCTTACACATTTTTAAACCCAGAATAAGATGTATTTTGAATGGCAATTGTCACGTTGTCCTTTATATCAAATTTAACTTCCCAGCAAAAAAGATCTTCTCAGTTCTTTCACTAACATTGATTATTTTATTCATTCGTTTGGCAGATTCAAACACACTTTAGTCAACAAAAAATCAGATCCATTTGAAATCTGTCAAAGGTGCTTCTACAATTCTTTCTACCAACATTTCTGACAACATGTATCCTTTTGGGATATTTTATTATTTTATTTATTTGTATGTGTTGTGTGCTTTTGGAGGGCTAGTGTATGCTTGTAAACATGCAGGTGTACCTTTTCATGTGTATGTCTATAAACATGTGCTTACACTCTCCCACATATATATGTGTGAATGAGTGGGTACATCCTCCTGTGTCTACACATGTGAATGTGCAGGTGCACCCTCCCATGTCTACACATGTGAATGTGCATCCTCCCATGTGTACACATGTGAACATGCAGGTGCACCATCCCATGTGTACACATGTGAATGTGCAGGTGCATTGTCCCATCTGTATACATGTGAACATGCAGGTGCATCCTACCATGTATATACATGTGAACATGCAGGTGCACCCTCCCATGTCTACACATGTGAATGTGCAGGTGCATCCTACCATGTGTATACATGTGAACATGCAGGTGCACACTTCCATGTGTACACATATGAATGTACAGGTGCACCCTCCCATGTGTACACATGTGAACATGCAGGTGCACCCTCCCATGTGTACACATGTGAACATGCAGGTGCACCCTCCCATGTGTACACATGGGAATGTCCAGGTGAACCCTCCCATGTATACACATGTGAACGTCCAGGTGCACCCTCCATGTATACACATGTGAACGTGCAGGTGCACCCTCCGTGTATACACATGTGAACGTGCAGGTGCACACTTACATGTAAATACAGAGGCTGGAACCGGACTTCAGGTGTTTCTCTCTACCCCTCTCTGCCTTCATACCTTGAAGCAGCTTTCTTGCTGAACTGGAAGCTTGCCCTTTCGGGTAGGCTGGCAGGCTAGTGCACTCTGGGATCTGCCTGTCTCTGCTCTCTGCCCTACAGGGTTGCCCAGTGCTGGAGTTGTAGGTTCATGCAGTCACACAGGGCTTTTTTTTTTTAATGGGTATTTCAACTCAGGGTCTTAAGCTTGCAGATTAAGCATTTTTCTCAACTAAGTCATCTCTCCAGTATTTTGGGTGATATTTTAAAAGATAATGTACCATAAAATAATTTCAATCTTACAGAACAGTTTCCTGAACAACAGAAAGAACTTCCATATACCCCATATTTCCAGTTGCTAGCCTTCATCATATTCATCTCTCCGCCCCATCCATTATTCTTCTTCTGAATCTTTCGAGGGCAAACTGCAGACATAAGACCCCACCCCCACCAGCTCTACACACTGCTGTGCGCATTTCCTCAAACCAAGCCTTTCTCTACAGAACCGCACCACCCACCAAAGCAGATCAGCATCCACACAAGCACCACACAGAGGTCAGACACCGTCCAACTGTCCCAACTGCGCGTCTTCTCCCTTCAAGTACAGAACTGTCCTCAACGATGCACACGGTGTGACTTGCACTTTCCCACATCCGGGCATTTTCTCCATTCGGCCTGTCTTGTCAGTCTTCCACTGTCCTGATGTTATGAGTCTCCCATTCTCAAGCATGGCCCTTAACCCGGGTCTCTCCGATGTTTCCTTTCACCCAGATTCAGGCTGTGCTTCCTGGACGCAAGGACCATGGGTCCTGCGAGCTCCTTCAGGCTTTATCTCAGGAGGCACGGAATGCTGGCCGGGGTTGCCTGGAGGTGTTAACCCTGGTGATGTGGTGTGCAGGTGTCTGCCTGGCTTCCCCACCTTAGACTCTCTGTTTCCCTTTGGTTGTTGACACATCCGTGAGAGGCAGGTGCTCACATCGATGATGCTGACATTCTGTCCTGGTTAAACCTCCTCTGGCCGATGGGCCATTTTTGAGATTGTTGCCAAATGCTAGACTCCTAGTTTCTGTCATTCCTTCTATCTGTTGTTTACTAGTCTACTCACACACAGCAAAGCTTTTCCTGGGAGTGTGTGTGTGTGTGTGTGTGTGTGTGCATTCTTGTGTGTATGTGTGTACACACATGTATGTATTTTTGTCAGTGGGGCTTCATGTATACCTGCTTTCTAATCCATTCTCCTCATTATCTGTTTTATGTTCACATGTCCCAGATTTGACTCTTCCAGAACACAGTGGCCCCTATGTCCTGACAGGACTTTGTCGTTCATCAGATATTTTCCAGGGTCATTTTTTCATCTTGTGTTTTCTGCCTTGGCCTTGGAATCAGCCATTCATTTGAGGAAACTTGGTTTATTTTCATAATATTTAAAACTGAGGTCTGGGCACCCAGTCTGCTTGTCGGATCTGAGGTGTTAGGGCATCTAGGCTTTTGTGTGCCCACAGACATGTGCTTATGTATATCCATCCATACATTACCTCTGTGTTGATTCACACATTTATATTACAGAACTCTAGTTCATGCTGGCATCTCTTATACTGATCCAGAAGCTCAAATTATTAATTATTTAACCTTCTTATTAGGCCTATGGGCCTACAAGTATGAATAGTTTACTTTTTGAATACTCTGTTTAGCATTTTTGGATGAAAGTAGATTGCTGGGAACTAAAGCTGCAGCAAATAAACCTCAGATGAGGAGAAATATTGTGAGATGAATTTGCTTATTGTTTTGGAGATATGGTCTCACTCTGTGGCCAGGATGTCATTGAACTTGTAGCAACCCTCCTGCCTCAGCTTCCTAAGTGCTGAGATTACAAACGTGGGACACCACACTCCACTGAAATTCTTTAACAGTTGGGAGCAAACTTGAACATCTTTTCCTGTTAGCTCTTGTTCCAGTGGTCTAGTCCCTCATTTCAGTCACTGTTTTCTCAGTAACTTAGCCATTTTCTTATTGTATAAAGACATACTTTGTACAAAAGAGGCTTTGAATCTTAGTTGTATGCTATCATTTGCCTTTGATTTTATTATAGCATTTTTTACTATGTTAGTGTCTGCTTAGCATGTCCAAGGCCCCGAGTTCAGCTTCCAGCAATGGCTCCCAAAACCCACTTGATAAAATAAAACCTTTCTGGAGTTTATAATTCAACTTTTAGTAGACTTATTTTTATTTTATGTCTATGAGTGTTTTATCTGCATGTATGTCTGTATACCACATGTGTGCCTGCCCCCATAAAGGTCAAAAGAGGGAGTCAGCTCCCCTGGAACTGGAGTTATAGATGGTTTGGAGTTGCTCTGTGAGTCCTGGGACTTGAACCTGGGTTCTCTGGAAGAGCTCTGTGTCTCTAACTGCAGATTCATTTCTATAACTCCATTTCAGGTAATTAAAAAAAAAAAGAAGAACCTCTCAGAATAATTTGCTCATTTGATTTCATATTTCAGAAGTGGTTGTAATGAATATTTGGGGTACATTTGTGAATTGCGCCTTCCTGGGCATCGTCTCATTTAATTCTCTGACAGCTCATTGAAGCAGGTGTTACTTCGCCCATTTGCTAGCGCTTTTCACTCTTCTGTGGAGGGTGAGATGCTGCGGACCGGATACGCTGATGCTGAGTTCTGTATCCTTCCCACTTCTCCACACTCCCTTTCTACAAATGAAATAATAACCTCCTTGTATGCCAGAGAGTGTATTTGTCAAAGAAATTGGATTCTACAAGACCTTTCTTGCCATATCTACTCTACCTAAGGGCATAGTTAATTGAACTTAATTGTAACAACTATCCAGAGTCTTTAAATTTTATGATTTTTTTCTCATCTCACTGTTAAAGAACTGCAAAAAAAAACCCCTCAACAGCATTCAGAGCAGGTGCTATTAGAAGTGTAATTATTAACAAACAGAGTTCCCTCCCCTGCCTGCTGAAAATGGAAAAAAGTCTACCTCCTCCTGGTTTGGGTTTTCAGCCTCTTTCACCCTTTTCCTTTACCACTGCGGGGCAGATGTGCAGAGGAAATAATGCAATGACTCCAGCTCAGCTATGTGACCAATAGCAAATTGACCGGCTTCTCTGGGTTCACCTCCCTTGGCAAGGAATGAAAAGAATAAAGTTATATACTTTCCTTTGCCTCCCAGCTTTCATGCTCAGGAAATCAAGATCTGGGAATGGATCCCAGACAGTAACTCAAGCCTGGGTTTTGCTCTATCATTAGGTGGCACTGGGCGAGTTACTTCCTTTTTACAATTTGTTCAAACACCTTTGCTTAGTAAACGTACGCTTTATCCCTGTGCTAGGATCTGTGTGAGGGCAGCTGGAATGCCAGGCTGGGCCTTCCATGGTGGAACTCCGGGGAAAGGTTAGGTTTGTAGAAATCGCTTTATTGTCAGTAGTTTTCTGCACTATCCCTTCCTGTACAGCTTCTAGGAGATTCCCAGTGCACATTGTTAGAAACAGAAATATCTGCCTTTTAGCATCCTTTAGGCTTGATAGAAAATAGGAATCACATGCATAAACAACATGTCTCATTTAATGTAAGGTATTGGGTAATTTTAGTGCAATTTAGCGATACTCATTATTAGGAATATCAACATGACCCAGTGGTGGTGTAAGGGCACTGGGTGGTGGGATGGCCATAAGTCCCTTTGCTGATGATCCCCACGTGAGGCTGGCCCTTTAGGCAGAATATTTGCCTTCTGTGACACCCCTGCCATAGTTCTCATGTCCAGTGTCCTTGCTTTTCTTGCACCGAGGGCCCATACAAGACTCTGAGAAAAGTCTAAAGCACAATGAGACTCATTTTCAGAGAGTGTCCTAATTTGCTTTCTGTTGCTGTGATACAAGCCATGACCAAAAGCAGCTCATGGAGAAAGGGTTTATTTCACATCACACTTCTAGGTGACACTCCATTACCGAGGGAAGTCAGAGTGGAGGATGGGGAGGGAAAAATAGCAGAAATCACAAAGGAGCACAGTGCAGCTTCTCTCTCTCTCTCTCTCTCTCTCTCTCTCTCTCTCTCTCTCTTTCTCTTTGGTTTTTTGAGACAGGGTTTCTCTTGTAGCCCTGGCTGTCCTGGAACTTGCTCTGGAGACCAGGCTGGCCTCCATCCCACAGAGATCCACCTGCCTTCGCCTCCCAAGTGCTGGGATTAAAGGTGTGTGCCACCACAGCCCGGGTCTTTCAACTTTCTTATACATTCCAGACAAACCTGCCTAGAGATGGTCCTCCTCACAGTGAGCTGGACTCTCTTCCATCCATGAGCAGTCAGGATGAGCCCCACAGCCAATCTGACCTCAGCAATTCTTCACTTGAGATTCCTTCTACCCAAGGGACTCTCAGCTGTGTCAAGTTAACAACAAAAACTAAGCAGGAAAATGCATCCCTTGTCAACTTGACATCCAAACACATCATCATTAAATCTTAGCCTTTCCTTTCTTGTTTGTCCCCAAGATATTATGTTAATATCATACTATAAAATATAGTACAACTTTTAAAGTTCCACACTGTTTAAAAACTTCAACATCCAAAAGCTTCTTAAATCTTTAAAAGTCCAGCTACCTCAACTGTGAGCTTATGTCAAAGCAAAAACAAACTATGGACTTCTTAATCCAAAAGGGAAGGACCAGGGCATTGGAGCAATCATATTAAAGCAAACCCCCCAGTCTATCAGTGTACAAAGCTCCATGTCTGACATCTGGGACTCGCCCTTCTTGCTCCCAAAGGCTTAGACATTTCCACTTCCCCAGATCTACCATCCACACACAGTATGTCCCGTAGGCTCAGACTGGTTTCACTCCACACCCACTGCTGCCCTTGGTGGACATAACAGATAACCTGAGATCTCTACTGGAAATGAGGCCACACCTTCACTATTGGCCTCTCCTGGCCTCTCTACAGGGACTCCACCCCTGCCACATGGTGCCAAGCCTCAGCTTCTCTCCATGAGGGTTTCATGCACTGAAACAAGTGCCACACAGAAGATGCTCACACATTACCAAGTTCAGTTGCCAGCATGAGATGTGACTTAGTCCGACTCCTGGACCACAGCGTCTGCGTGCTGAGAAACTACTTCCCAGACTTTCACTTCACCGATGCTGCTCTCTTTTTAATCACAGCCAGTTCTTTAGCCCCAGATGATCAGTGTCTGTTGCTCTAGTGGTACATGGGTTTTGTTTTCATGGTTCTCAACTCAAATGCCACACAAATGACCCTGATGGGGTCTTCGCTTCCTCTGAAACTTCACACGTCAAGCTTCCATTTTCTGGGTTTCTCTCAATATTTTATTGAGGTGGGATTCCCCTCTATATGCTGTGAATATGTGTTGTTACCATTGGTTAATAAAGCAGCTCCTTCAGCCTATGGCAGGGCAGAATAGAGCCAGGCTGGAAGAGATATAGAAAGAGAGCAGGCAGAGTCAAGGAGACGTCATGTAGCTGCCAAAGGAGTAACATGCCAGCACCAGTAAGCCACAGCTTAGTGGCAACACACAGATTGATAGAAATGGGTTAATTTAAGATGTAAGCGTTAGTTAATAAGAAGCCTGGGCTAATAGGCCAAACAATGTTATAGTTAGTATAGTTTCTGTGTGATTATTCAGGCCTGGGCAGTTGGGAAATGAACAAGCAGCCTCCATATACATTTTATCTTTCAAGCTCCTGCTGGAACAGCCCATGAAGTGCTGAGCACCCAACTGCTTTCTCAGCCCCAGATCCCAAAGACTTTCATGGTCTTCCCACCAAAACAACATGGCCAGGCTCATCACAGTGGGGACCCCATTCCTGGTTCCAGTTTCTCTTCTCCTTTGCTTACTGTCACCTTCATAAACACCACAACCAAAAGTGACTTGAAGTAAAAGGTGTTTCCTTCAGCTTGCGCATCCAGGGCACAGGATACCACTGAGTAACGTCAAAGAGTGAGCCGGTAAGCTCACTCTTTCACGGTTTCTGATGTAGTTCCTGTTTGAGCTCCTGCCGCAGTTTCCCTCAGTGATGGACAGTGCCCCAGAAGTATGAGCTGAAATCAACCCTTTCCTTCCCCAAGCTGCTTTGGATCATCGTGTTTATTGTGGCAACAGAAAGCAGGTAGTAACTCTTCAGCACTGACATCCCATGAGGCTCCCTGCCTCCATAATGGCACCCAGGACACCAACACACCACAAATTCTGATTTACCCATCTTCCTCAGCTTCTTTATTCAATCTTGCCTGGTCCTAGCTCTGTACCACTAATGGTCCAACACACTTTAACATGTCCCTGAATCTCTCCTGGACTCAGTTTCCCCAGGAAGGAAGAAAAAGAAGGGTCAGAAAACTAAAATGAAGCAAGTATTGCCTGGGCTGCTTCTTTGGAATTTAAGGATATGTTAGGATCAGAAATTCCCCATCAACCATATTGGATTAACTCTAATTCTGTTTCTCAGCTTTGTGTTCTTGGTAGAGGGGTGTATCCCATTTTGAGTTGGTTTCTTCATCCCTAAAATGGGTAACACTCTTTAGAGGATGGAGGGAGACCATAGCCTGTTTCTTTTCTCTCTCTCTCCTTTCTTTCTTTCTTTCTTTCTTTCTTTCTTTCTTTCTT
>LOJH01039643.1:0-11519 GCA_001685095.1 Ellobius talpinus | reverse complement strand
ATCTATCTATCTATCTATCTATCTATCTATCATCTATCTATCATATTTCTATCCATCCATTCACCATCTCAGTACAGTGAGCTCTAGTGACTTTTTAAAGAATTCATTTATGAAGAGCCATAGAGTGCATCCATGGAAATATTTTACAGCAGATCATAGTTAAGCCTGAAAAGACTGGGGAAGGAGAAATATTTTAACATAAAAATATGGTCAATAGAGAATGAGCTCAATGCTATTTTTATGGACTTATTTTAAACCCTATTGCTTTGTTTGGTAGTTGGTCATAAATAGTGCAAATGAAGGTTAACTATTGGAAAGCTGTCCTTTGATTTTTGTCTGCATTTTCAGTAAATAAACTGCTAGCTGAATGTGAGAAACGGGTCAGAAGACTAAGGGGGAAGTAGGTATGACATATGTACTTGTGTTTAAGGGGACACGAGTGGAGTAGAGAAATGTGGACCAGTTCTAGAAGTTTAAAGATGCAGTTGGTGGTAGGTGCCATGGGTGTGAAAGTGTACAGGATGGTCTGCTTTCCCCTAAATTCATTCCACTATGAGTATGCAAAGAGATCATTTTTGCAGAGAGAATGCAAAGACCTGTATTTGGGTGATTAAGATTGTGTGAATATAAGCAGGTAAACGGAAAGAACTAGAAAAAAAATCATCCTGAGTTAGGTAACCTAGACCCAGAATGAAAAATTGCCATGTTCTTTCTATTATGTGAATATTATTAGCTGTTAAGTCAATGATAACAAAGCTGAAATCCTTAGAATCGGAGAGATTATGTATATAGTAAGGGACTAGTGGGGACAGATAGATTTCATTAGGAAAGGAAAATAAAATAGATAGCTGTGAATGGATTGGGAAGAGGTGGAATGGGAGGATCAAGAGGAAAAGGTAAGGAAAGATACTGACCAATACAAGTTATATGTTCATTGGATGTGTTTTCTCACCTGTTGCTGCCGATGACGTCACCTGTAAAAACGAGCCAAATACAAATTCCAAATTAGGGGCTGGAGAGATGGCAAAGTGGTAAAGAGAAACGACTGTTCTCTAGAGGACCCAGGTTCTGTTCCCAGGACCCGCATGGTGGCACACAACCATCTGTACCTCCAGGTCCAGGGGATATAATGGCCTCTTCTGGACTCCATTGGCAGCTGGAATAAAGGTGCTTCACAGACATACATACAGGTGAAATATTCATGCATATGAATTAATGTAATAATAATTAAAGTAATAATAAATTGTTTAGGAAAAGAAGTACCAAATCAGAAAGTCATTTCTGCTCAATGATAGATACCACCTTAAAGAAATAGAAAAAAATATATGAAACAAATGAGCTTTTCTAAAAACAAAACAAAAAGCAAAAAGACCAATACAACAAACAAAAAAACCTAGAAAGGAATATACAATATTGAAATAAAAAAGAACTACAAAAATCAAGTTGTAGCAACAACAACAAAAGCTTGTTGTTGGTCAGCTACCCTTGAATATGAGCCCTGTCCTATAGTTGATATTCAAAATGTCATTTATTCCATTGGAGAAACCTGATTTTCCATCTTCCAGAAGATATGTGATGGGTCAGTTGTTAACCTTTACCCTAGTTGCTTGATTTTCATTCATTCAGCCATTTATTCATTCATTCATTTGCTTTTAAAGTATAATAATATAAAAGAAAAACTATCACATCATGTAGGCCCATATTCCTATATGGTGTGGCAGACAGGCTCTAAAACCATGGGCCCCACCTGAGGTGGTCAGGTAGCCCTGCAGGCAGGCGAGGTCACTGTCCAAACAAAGGGTCAGGATGTTATTTTGCTCCTTTCTTTGTAATTTGGAGGATGCCTGATAGAGATGCTGATTCAAGCCTACAAGACAGCTAGCATACACAGCAGACAGGTAGTTGTGGACTTGACTAAAAGCCATTCACCTGGTTACCTTGGAAACAGAATGCTAATGTATTTGCCCTCAGTTAAGTTTTGGTATAAAGACTGTTTGGAGAATAAAGTGAGAGGAATTCTTCAGGATGTGAACTCAGGTCTTCATGAGGGACCACTGAGAATCTTTCTCCTGATAAAGCCACATGAGTTGTGTCTTTATTTCTGTGCCTCCACGCTGTCCAGAGAGAGATAGTTTATGTTGGGGTCTGGGTCCGAGAGAAATATTTTAGAGTCCAGTCTAGCACCAGACACGGACAACATCAAAGTTGGACAAGGCAAGCCAACAGAAGGAAAAGAGCCCAAGAGAAGACACAAGAGTCAGATACCCACTCATTCACACACTTAAGAATCTCATCAAAACACTAAACTGAAAGCCATAATGTAAACACAGAGGGCCTGGTGTAGACCCCTCCAGGCCCTGTGAATGCTGCTTCAGTCTGTGAGATCAGATAGACATTGCTCATGCTGATTTCGAAGACCTTGTTTTCTTGACGTTCTCCATTCCCTCTGGCTCTTACACTCTTTCCACTTTATACCTTTTCTCCTTTTTCCTTTCTTTTTGAACTGTTTTGCTTGGATTTACCCTAGGTCCCTGGTCTATATTTTCTCAGGTTGCTGGTAACCCAGGCAGTGGTCAGGTATAGATTCCATCTCATGGAGTGTGCCTGAAGTCAGATCAGTTATTGCTTGGTTACTCCCACTGCTTTGTGCCACCATTGCCATGCATACCTTGCAGGTAGTACACCATCGTATATAAAGCATTTGCAGATAGCTTGGTGCTTACATTTCCCTTTTGATAGTGAGCAGACTCCCTTCCAGTGATAAAGATGTTGGAACATAGGGTGAAGTCTCTTTGTAGCCACCACCATGCCATCTCAATGGTCAATGAGTTATGTAAGTGTTGTCTTTAACAACGAGGCCTTACTGTCAGGTTTTGGAGGGCAAACTATAAACTTGGAGAATCCTGACTTTTTACTGGGGAAGGGGGTTCCTGTAGGGACCCTTTTGGCAAAACTTAATAATATGCTACCTAAACCCAGTACAGGGTGCTTTGTTTGGTAACAAGAGGTGGCTAATTGGAACTCTGTCTTCCCTATTGTTTGGCAATTTCATTTGGATCACCTTCATACATGTATATATATTTGGAGGTTTCTGCTACATTAGGTTTTCATACTGCTGCTCAAATAACCCCTAATTTTAGCTATCTCTCCCCATATTCTCACCTATTTCTCTCTCTCCTGTTTCCATCCCCACCTGATGGTTCTACCACTCCATTCACCCCTACAAATAACTCATAAATATCTATTGTATTTCTTTTTTATAAGGATATCTGTTCCCTCAAGTCCATTACTCTATACCTACCCTCTGTGGTGCTATATAGACTGTAGTTTGTTTATCTCTTAACTTCACAGCTAATATACACATATAAAAGATTACATACCATACTTGTCTTTCTTAGTGTGGGATACCTCACCCAGGATGATTTTTTCCTTGTTCATTCTATTTGTTTGCAAATTTCATGATGTCATTATTTCTAACAGTTAAGTAATACTCCACTGTGTAAATAAACTACATTTTCTTTATCCATTCTTTGACTGAGGGACATCTAGGCTGTTTCCAGTTTGGGCAATAATGAATAAAGTTGCTATGAACATAGATGAGCAAGTGTCTTTGTGGTAGGATGGAGCATCTTTTAGATATATTCAAATGAGTGGAATAACTGTGTCTTAATAATGTATACCTTAATTAATTTAATTAAATTTACTTAATTTAATTTCACTAATATAATTAAAATAATTAATACCTTAACAATGTCTTAAGGTATATTGATTCCCAGTTTTCTGAGTAACAATCATATTGATTTGAATAGTGGTTGTTTTTATTATTCTTTCTTTGCTCTGTACATTTAGTGTTTTGATTACTGCCAAGGGGACTTTCTTTTCTTAACCAGGCTTTTTGTTGTTCTGTATGCTTCTTGTACTTTATTTGGTATCTCCTTTAGGTTAGGGAAATTTGCTTCTATGATTTTGTTGAAAATATTTTCTGTGCCTTTGACCTGAGTTTCTTCTCCTTCCTTTATTTACTACTATTCTTAGATTTGGTCTTTTCATAGCATCTCAAATTGCCTGGATATTTTGTCCCAGTAGTTTTTTCCATTAGCATGTTGACTGATGTATTTGTTTATTCCATTGTGTCTTCAATGACTGAGATTCTTTCTTCCATCTCTTGTATTCTGTTGGTAAAACTTGCCTTTGTGGTTCGTTCCTGGTTGAGTTTTTAAATTTTTCATTTCCAGATTTCCCTCAGCTTTGGTTTTCTTTATTGATATCTTTTCATTTTCAGGACTTGAACAGTCTTATTCATTTCCTTCCATTGTTTGTGCTTTCATTGATTTTTTAAGGACATTATTCATTTCCTCTTTATAGACCTCCACAATATTCATTAAGGCTGTTTTAAAGTCTTTTGTTTGTGCTTCAAATATGTTGGAATATTCATGGTCTGTTGTGGTAGGGATTCTGGGCTTTAGTGCATTCATATTGGGCTGGCTGTTACTGATTTTGTTTTTATGCTGGCATCTAGACATCTGGGATATTGGTGATTGTAGTTCTATATGCTCATATCTGGTTTTATCTTTGTTGTGTGTGTGTTTTGTTCCCTTGTTTCTGTATTCTCTCGGGTTCTTAGAAGAGTGTGGTGGCTACGTTGCCTGTTGGAAAATTCTGAATTCCTGATAGGTGGGAGCACAGGGGTTTCAGGTAAAACATGTTTCTGTCTACTGGGTCTTGAAACTTGGGAATGGGAAAAAGCTGGGCACACATCTGGACCTTGTTAAGAGGGTAGAAAGTTGGGTGTTCCACCAGGATTGCTTAGTTATTCCCCCGAGAGAGTATGGAGTTAGGAGAAAGCACAGAAGAAGGTCTTCTAGAGAACTGAGGATGGGTGAGGGACTAGACTTGGAGGAAGAGAGGAGGAGGTGAGGACATGCTGTTGACTGTCTGCTTCCCTGTCAGAAGTGACCTGTGGATTCCCAGGGAGAGCCTGATGGAGTTGGGTGCTGAAATAAACCAAAGAGTAGGGGGAGGACAGTTAGGAGGGGAATATCGGAGGATCAGTTGGAGATAAGGGTCAGCGTGGTATGAGAAATGGGAATATTATGTGGAGGAAGCAAGGTGAAGGCCTGCAGGTAGTCTACCTGCTTCCTGGCAGGAATGCTCCTAAATGTTTCTTAATTCAGGCAAGCTGATAATCATGGTAACTATCACATACACAACACTTTTATGCATCCTTAAAGAAGAACAAAATTATTTTGCTTATAAGAAAATGTATGTAACTGTGGATCATCAAAACAACTGTCTCAGAAAGACAAGTACCATTTGACAAATGCCATATTTTCTCTCTTATGTGGACCTGCAAAGCACACACACACACACACACACACACACACACACATACACACCATGAAAATGGAAAAGGAAGATTCTTTGAAAATAAGAAAAGGATTAGTGAAGGCAGGAGAGAGGACAAGGAGAGGCTAATGGCAGTTAAATACAGCCATAGTACATGGTGAATTTGAATGAAAATGTCATTGTAAAGCCTATCATTTTGTACAATAAATGCATAATATAAATGATCTGAAAGGAAATGGTCAGGGGTGAGAGACATGCTCATTATCGTGAACTGGTCATGGTTTCCCAGTAGGCAGTTGTGTCAAAACCAATACCACTGATACCTTTTAAATATGTAGATAAAGATCACGCGCATGGTGAGTATGTGGTGTGTGTATGTGTGTGTGTGTGTATGTGTGTGTGTGTGTGCATGTGAGCGTCCAGAAACCCTAAGATGGATGAGGTGGATCTCTTCTCTCCATATAACTTCACCTTAGTTTATAAAATGTTTTTCTCTTCAGGTTGCTGTTAGGCAATCATGTCTGTGATCGATGGCTTCAGGAAGGCAACACCAGCTGGTGTTTTAATCTTTTGTGCTATGAAAGCAGAGGGAATAATGTTTGCTTTCTCTTTTGTTTGTGTGAACATCATATAAAATAGGAGGCTTGGTCATCTGCTTGTCTTGTTCTTTGGGCCAGGTGTGTCTTTCATCAGTGTTATTCAAGGCTATTTGTTTTCATGACTTAGAAAGAAAGAGGTAAACCAAGTTACATGGACAGATTTAATTTTATTGGCATTTTTGTATTTATTTTAGTGTGTTTGATAGTAAATAATAAATGAACATTTAAAGAGAGAAAGCTGTCTTTCATGGCTTAAAAATATCTGTGTGAAAAATTACATTTATTTTTTTAAATAAAAGTCATAATTTCAGTACTCATTATATCATTTCTAATATATGTGCAGAAATAAAACATATACTAATAAGAAATAATGTACTCATAGCATCACTTTATAATTAAATGTAAATTTTAAAATTTAAAATAAGATGTAAATTTGTAGCATAGTGGATATTATTTTATATTAAAATGCTTGTTTAGGTAAGAATTTTTATTTAATTTTTAAATAATTATCAGATCAAATAAAATGAGGATCACCTCAAGAAAATAATTAAATTGCTTAATTTAGCTCCAGAAAACCACACATATGTTCTATTCAAATTTTTTTAATTATGATTTTTTGTGGTTCATAAAGTATTTGTAAATGGAAGTCAAGTTTGAACTCCTTTTTTGAGTTGTAGATGCTTCTAAAATTAACCCAACAGAAATGCACACCTAGCGGTCCATTCATCTTCCTCCTGCTTCTGTCTTTCTGTGTGATTTTTGTGTGGCCAGTGCAGCCTTCACAGTGTGTTTCCTCTGGAATTGATAGGCCAGCCACCTGTGTTTGATCATTTGTCTTTATCAACATTCACCCCATCCGTTTGCCACTTCATCTTGGCATCAGCTTTATTATTTTGAGGTTTTCCTAAAGGATCTTTTGTTCGAGAGAAGTTCCCTTAAAATCACTGGCATGCCATGCTTGTCCCCATGAAAGCCATAAAAGCTTGGCTTTTGCTTTCTGTCAGAGTTTACGACATCCTTTCTTCATGTTTTGAGAAAAAGCCCTAGAGATTTCCACCAAACATGGCACGGAGTTTTTGGAGTTTGACAGCCTTCATCAACATTGATACAGCTTCACCAAACACATTTTGAATCTTGTCTTATTTGGCTCATTTTATTGTTTTGAATGGTTCTAATTGCTGAGAGCTCAACACATGGGGAAAAATAGTTGTTTTTCTTTTCCAGTATGCTGTTTTCAACTGTACTTACCAAGTGAAAATAATGTTTTAAAATAAACATCAAAAGTTGAAAGCACTTTGAGAAAGGTTTCTTGACTCTGAAGCCGTGGGCTATCAAAAATACCTTTGAGGACCACAGAGACCCAGAAGCTTGTATTGAGAAGCACCGTCTTAGAGCTCATGGGCTTATGATGGACTGGAAGGTCACACACAGCATTTACAAGGTACCCATCCAAACCATCCCCAATTCAAAGGTATACTTAGAACACTGTAGTTATGAAAGAAAGCTATGCAGACACTTCAGGGCGGGGAATTGTTACAAAAGAGACCAGCATACTTTTCTAAAATGATTGACCAGGCCTCACATTATTATTTTATAAATGAGAAAAATGAGTTTAAGGAAATGATGGGTCCTTGTTCAGGGTAACCAAAGGCTTATAGGGCAGATGCTTTTCATAAAAAAAAATGGTACAGTGCTTCTGTGTGTGCTGGGTATACCCGCATGGGCACATGGTATCGTTTGCACACTTGGGTTTCCCTTGGTTTTAGATTTTGAAGTGAATATTACCTGTCCTCTGTGTGTATGTAAAGGCTGTTGGCTTTGTGCTTCTACAGGATTCCTAACAATGGGAGTGGGTGCATCTCTGACTCCTTTCATTGCTCTTGAGACTCTCTTCCTCCTTGACTGTCTTCCTCGACATGAAGGCTTTTGCCTTGCCTGATTGTATTTTGTTTTGTCCTTTTGGGCACTTGTCTTTTAGAGGCTTGTTCTTTTCTGAAGAGGACATGGAGGAAAAATCTGGGGGTGGAGGGGAGAAGGGAGATAGGGGAAGCTGAGGGGAGTAGAGGAGGGGAAACTGTGGTCAGCATGTGTTGTATGCGAGTAGAATCTATTTTCAATAAAAAAATAAAAGAATAAAAGCTATTGCCACACTGAATCTTCTGACACTACTTAGTGCTGATGCACAAACTCTGCCCTAAGCTTAAGTGGAATAAGTGATAGTTAATTATGGAGCCGTTATGAGTAGCCATGGCCTAGTTATCCAAAATTTCATGTTCCGACATAGTAACAGTGCCATAGCAACAGAGTAACGAAAACCAGAAGTCAAACCCCTTTAAAAGCATGTTACAGTAACAGGAGGGATTCTCTAATATGGGTCTCAAATGCTAACTGATAACATTCTTTGCTTTTGGGTTTGTAGAAACTGCTGATCTCTTAGTAGGCTTTACCTGCTTCCCCGGCCAGTCACAGGACATTAGGTGAAACATTATTAGGCTAGAAATGAATGACTATCAAGAGGCTAAAGCTAGCATAAGATAAGGGTGTCTGCAGTACTCCAATCCCCACAATCACAGAAGTTCTAGTCAGTTAATCTTTTATAATTTTTGATTTAAACTGGGGATATTTTTTTCTAGGTACTTCTGTTCACATTGGGAAAAATACATGTTAATTATATCTGTGTTCATTCTTATTTATCTCATTTAAGAATTCACTCCCTCACCCAAACCCAGAAAGCTAAAACTCTCGAGTGCCGCTTAAAAGGAAACATAACAGCATATGGTGCAGTTCACGAGAGAAGAATGTGCGCTGGAGAAGATAAAACGAAACATGAATAAGAAGGACTAAGTTGAGTATAATATTGACATGATATTGTAGCTTAGAGACTGCCTGTTTAAACAGTTAAAATGTAGAAATCAAAAGACACTAGCCACATTTAGCTATTAGTTACTAAAACATGTCATGAGGCAGTTATTGCTAGACACTTTTGCAGCCTGTAAGTCTGAATATTTAAAAATTAAGCCAGGGACTGACACCATCTGCTGGAGTCCAAATCTGCCTTGCAGTATCAATTGCAACACCCAACAGTGGATGTGTAATTTGCCTCTTGCTCCCTGGGATAAAAATAACTCAATTGACTTTTTTTCCCCCCAGAAAAATGATAAATGCCTTCTAAAACAATCCGGTACATTAAATGAATGCAAAAGACCACCTGCGAAAGGTCACCTGCCAGGTTGCTTCCTGTGGCGTTCCTTGCAATTGTCTCAGCATTCTAGTTTCTCAGCATTCACTGAAAGAAGTCTTGAACTCTATGAAATGTAACTAGAGCTGAGATTCCGTGGTCTTTCTCTCATCTGCTTTAATGTGTTTGCTGATGCAGTCCTTGTTCAGCTCCGGTTTTGGAAGCTATGCTGGTGAGACTTTGTTGCTGTAGTTTCTGACAGTGCTAGAGCCACAGGCAACAGAGGAATGCTGCTGGTGGGAGAATTATTCTCCTCTGGGCAAGAAGACATCGACTGGATAACCAGTTCCTAATGATCAGTTTCGAAAACATACCTACCAGTAACATTGTTCAGACTGAGCAGGGTATACTTAAGAACACACACACACACACACGCACGCACGCACACACACGCACGCACACACACACAATTGTAACAACAATTAAGGGGAAATGACGGCCATGAATTTGGAAGGGAGAAAGGAGGATTTATGAAAGGGCTTTGAGAGAGGAAAGAAAATGGAGAAATTACATAATTAAAATCACAAAAACTAAAAGAAACAATAAAGATAAAAGAGAAAGAAAAATAAATTATAATCAAGTCTATTCGATTTTCTTTGCTTATGAGGAGCTAAAAGAAATATTTAAGAACAAAGAAAAAATATTGGAGATAGTTTTGAATTCTTTAAAGTTAGGAATTATATATATATATATATATATTGATTCAGAGATTATTTTGAAATACTTTTCTCAACCGAGGAATCGCAAATGTTTTCTTTAAACTCACACACCTAATCCACACTTGCATCTTTTTAGTTTATGCTGGGCAACATCCTTGGCTCACCACAAGGGGGCAGAAGAGGCGAAAGAATTCTCTAAATCATGAATAGCAGAATTTTTTTTTTATTGTTTTCTTTTATTTTCTTTCTAGGAATACTAAACTTGTTCTAGACGTTAGTAAAAGTTTTGATGATAATTAACTAGCAGTATAACATGTAGAAAACGGACTTGCAGATTTGTAATATGTTAATACAGAGTACACGACCGTACACAGCACATTCTGATGAAAGTGGAAGAAGACAACTGTGGATTGAGGTTAGATCAAAAATAAGTGCATGTTTCTTTTATTGTGCCACTAATACTGCAGCCAAAATGAAAAAGAAAAAAGTCCTTTGTTGAAGTAACTCAGAGGGGTGATTACTAGACCTCAAGGGCTATGGGAAGACTCCCTGGGTATCTGCACTTAAAGTGACTTGGATTAGGTAGGCTTTTGTTTTGTTTTGCTTCCTGCCTCCTCCCAAAGAAAGAAATGTTCACTTGAGACTAAGAACTGCGAAACTATAGTATGCCCACTAAAAGTGGCTTCCTACTCTCTGTGATATACTGGCCAACTTTCAAATTCCAGTTTATGACAGTAACCCTAAGGCAGGCACATGCTGTCCCTTGGTGAGCCTTTAGCAAATTTAGAAAGCAGGCAGCCGCAGAACTTTACCTGGATTCAACGGAGATGCTCTCAGTGAGCATCAGACACAAAGTCCACATTGTACAGAAGCCAAACTCGAAACAATTTAGCCCTAACAAAATTTCCTTTACTTTAGGCAGCTCTAAATAGTGTGGGGTGAGGATGGGGTGGGGGCACAACACAGTTACTGTATCGAGTGATCCTTTTAAAAAGCCTGCGGAGGTAGCCCAGAGCGAAAACAAAATTGTGGGCATTTCATTGAGTCTGGGTATTGGTCTAACACTAAATATCAGTTCCGTCAGATCTCAAGCTCTCTAAGAAACGTGAGCCAAGAAGCATCAGCTGTGATCCTTGCTGACTCGGCAGCTTGGCATCCACCTAGTGAGCATTCCTGACATGGTGCTGTGTTCGCCACCATGTGGGCATGCTTTGGAATTGTCCCTAATACCTCATCTGTCCTATAGGCTTGCCTTCTCTGGGTGGAGCCCTGGATCTGCTTTAGAAGAGTCCCATAAGCTCCCTTATTAATAGTCCCACGGACGGAAGGGAGAACACGGCGCAATGTGTGCAGCTGAGCTACTTGTGTGTTTTGTTTCAAGTTGATTGCAGAGAGCTCAGCCTGTCTTGCCTCAGAGTCTGTAACTGCAGCAAAACAGCATTATAAAACCATTTACTCCTTCAGCGGCCCGCCACGCTGTGGATTGTGACATGTTATTATGAAGGAAGTTAAGCAAAACCAATCAAGTAGTGACTCTTCACATAAAAAGACTAAAAGTACACGTGCTTTATCTTATCATACAACACATCCTATTTCTGTCCCCTGAAATTGCTCTATTTTATTTATGAGAAGTTTCTGTTTGTTTGTTTTTCTTTTTTTTATTTCAGACACTTTTTT
>LOJH01039641.1:9601-24393 GCA_001685095.1 Ellobius talpinus | reverse complement strand
GTAGTTTATTTTTTTTAGTTGCCTTGTCAGAAGACAGGGAACTTGTTCCCTTCTTCTCCTTTCACCCTTCCCTGAGGATGCTTGAAAGGACTTTTCTCCACAATGTGACTGTTACCACTACACGTGGCTATCTGTATAACACAGAGGTTTCCATATTCAAGCTTTCACGCATGCCTGTAGCATTTCTACTGTAACACTGTAAGGGCAGTCTGTTTCCTGTCTTCCTCATTTTATTTATTTCTTGGTTTTAGTTTCGAATATAATTTTATTACCAATGGAAATATCAGTCAGAAATTAGAAAGCAATGCTTTGACTGGGCTTCTCTAGTTAGGCTCCTAAAAGTGAACTCCCACGCAGGATGTAATCAGCTTCCTGGGGCATTCAGCCCTATGGCTTCAGTGTATCTGCAGGGATATTTATGGCTTTTCTTTGTGGCTGTATACAAAGGCTCTGTGAGCCTGCTTTTCCAGGGTACATGAGCACTCCACTGGAAATTACACTCTTGTGTCTTTCTGTTATCTCCTAAAATGGCCGGACTCTTTTCTGTTCTTTTACTTTCTTGTAGCCTTGCTTGTTACCTCAGAAGTTTAGAAATGCAAATCACATGAATAAATTAGATGTGGCTTTGCAAGGGCCCCTCTTGCTTAGTTTCTTTACAATATCATATGGTACCATCTTTCCCCCCTCACAATTCTTAGTGCTTCCAATATATAAGTTTCTTGCCTTGGGAGAAAAAAATATGTATACCATTCATGGTACATGTCACTAATCTTTAGGTGTTCCCATGAGCTGCCTGCACACTCTGATAGCATTCTCAGTAACCACCAAGACATTTGCATATTTGGAAAGGGTTAGAGTTTGAAAATCACTATTGAGGTATATCACATTTAGAAAATTCTTCCAATACCAGCACTCATGTCTGATCTCTCCATACTGCTTTCTTACTTACAGCTTTATTGAGATCCAATTCACATAGCAAACATTTTACGCATTTACAATCTACAAAACAATGACTTTTTGTTGTTGTTGTTGTTTTTAGCTTATTCACAGTTTGGTTAACTATCATTAAAATGAATTGTAACAATTGCAACTTTTATTCCTATGAGAAAGAAACTACACAATCATTAGTGCTTACTCCTCTGCTTTCTCATACCTTACGTGTTGTTTGTTGTCTAGTCTGTTTGTAGTGATGTACAGTTATCTGGGAAGAGAGGACCTCCATTGAGAAAATGACTTCATCAGATTGGCCAATAAGGAAGTTTGTGGTGCATGTTTGTTTGTTGTTGTAGTTGTTGTTGATTAATGATTGATGTGGGAGGAGCAAGTCCATTGTGGGCAATGCTGCCCCTGGGTAGGTGGTCCTAGGTTGTATAAGAAAGCAAAGGGAGCTAAATCATGCAGTAACTTTATGCTTAATGTTTCAAACATCTTACAGGTTATTTTCCAAAATAAATACACCATTTTATGTTCCTACAAGCAGAGTACAAGGGTTATAATTTCTCATACCTTTGCAATTGTCATGATTACAACCCTTTTACTGGATATAAAATGGAATCTAACTGTGGTTTAGAATTACATTTTCCTACTTCGTAAAAATATTTCCTATGCTTACTGGCCATTTGTATAATTTCCATTGGAATAACCTTTTTGAAATTCAGCTCTTTTGACCATTTTAAATTTTGGTTGTCTGTTATTAAGTTAGAAGACTTATATGTCTGATATATTAATTCCTTATTAGATAGTTGATTTGCAGAAAGTTTTTCCCAATTACGTAGAATATCTGCTACTTTGTGGAATATTTTAAAGCAGAAAGTTTGATGTTCATTCTATCCATTTTTGCTATTGTTGCTTATGCTTTTGGTGTATTGCTACCTTTTCAAATTAGTTATAATATGGCAAATTAGACAAAAAGTAAGCTTTGATATCATAGACCTATTTTTACATTCTAACATCATATTGCCAGATTACTTAAGCATCCCTAGATCCAGTTTCAGATCTACAAGAAGGATATATAGATGTAAGATTGTTATAAATAGATGAAATAATCTGTTATTGTTGTGATAATTCCAGTAATAGACTCTGTTGTTATGGAAATTAAACCGAAGACAAGCAACATGTATGAGGAAGCAAGTATAGAGCTGTAATTCTTCCTAGACAACATTGAATCTAACTCCCATGAAAGCCAGCTGTAGTCGTCATGGTGGTCATTATGTCTAGATGGACAAGTAGCTGACTGATTCAGAGAGCTTTTTCCAAGGGTACAAGGTTTGAAAGTCAGAGAGACAGAGTTGTAACCTAGGGTTCTCTCTCTCTCTCTCTCTCTCTCTAAGAAAGAAACCTCTTGCAGTTTTCTTAGTATTAGCTTTGTAGTAGTAGTAGTAGTCAGAAAGAATTGCTTTGTATTCAAGTAGAAGTATTATCCAAGATGAACATTTTAAGAAAGAATAAGCGATTTCATGAAAAATTAATATTGCTGTATGCATTATGTAGTCTTGGAGGTAAAGCATACTTCATCAGAAAGTTTGTTTATGGCTAAATCACTCTTATGCATTTAGTTAATAAATTTGTAATGACATACGAAACTTCTTGTATAACTGGAAGAATTATTTCCTGTTCCTAAAGTTATATGTCCATCACTAAACATTACAACAGAAATGGCAACTAGAAAGAAAACACACACACACACTTTCCAGAGAGAACCTTTTTTCCCTAACCTTTTCTTTCCTTCTCTCCCTACTTCTCTTTCCTCTCCCCTCCCCTCCCCTCACCTCACCTCCCCTTTCCTCCCATTTCCTCCCTTTTCCTCCCCTCCCCTTTCCATTTCCTTTTGCCTTTCCCTTTCGCTCTCCTTCTCCTCCCTGGTTTATATTTAGAGGTACCTCATGAAATAGATAGACTTCCTTTATTACTTAAAGTTTGGACTCAGTTTGTCACTAAGTTACAAACTGGTTTCATTTAGGATGCCAGAATGCTTATAAAACTTAGGCCTTTAGAAAATACCTTTCTTTTTTCAGATTTTGTAGTCATTTTGTTGAGTAGCAAGCAATTAGTTGTCCAGATCTTCTGAAATTCATTAATTATATTCTATTTTAGCCATCTAAAATGGAATAACTATAATTCCCTTTGAGAATGAGAGTTTTGTGAACAATAATGTTTTAAACAGAGAAATGGCTAAACATTAACAGTCATGCATAGTATTTGTAAAGCCAATAATGCTGATCTAGTGGTCATCGCTTATACATTCAGCATTATAGTGAAGATGTAGCAAGTTCAGCACCAAATTCTTTATGGAACCATCAGAGAGGTGGCTATCAGCTTGACATCATTACCGTAATTTTAAATTGAATTATTATTTTTATTATTTTTTTGTTTGAGAGTTTGATATATGCATATAGTGTATCTGCCTCCTGCCCTCCCCTCCAGTCTCCTCTGTCATGTCATATGGTGTATCTGCCTCCTGCCCTCCCCTCCAGTCTCCTCTGTCATGTCATATAGTGTATCTGCCTCATTCCCTCCCCTCCAGTCTCCTCTGTCATGTCATATAGTATATCTGCCTCATTCCCTCCCCTCCAGTCTCCTCTGTCACTGTCACCACTAGCCCCTCCCAACTTCATGTGTTGTTTGTTTTTAAACCCCTGAGTCCACTTAGTGCTGCCAGTGTGTGCATGAATGTAGAACCATTACTGTGACATGTATAGTCTCAGGTCTGGAATCCTTGAAGGAAACTGAGTTTCCCTCTGCTGACAGCCATCGGTTGTCAGTAATATCTCAGCTAAGGGGAGGTCTTCGTAAACATCCCTGTCTTCATGCTGGGAATTTGTCTAGCTTGATCTCCTGCAGGTCTAAAGTTAGGCTGAAATCCTGAAGTCTACTTGTTTTACATAGAAATTTTATAAACTGGGCTCTATTTTAATTTTTCTAAAATTTTTTGAAAACCTACATATAGCTGTAAAATAACTTTGAATCTAAGTTGGTTATGGCACTAAAGTGCTATTCATATGTTTTTAAAAGCTTTATAGAGGTTAGTTAACTTTTAACATTAATTAATTAATCCTCCTCCTCATAACCACTTGGCAAACTAGCTAAGCAAAGTGATAAGATAGCTGTTACACAACTGGTTCAACTGACCTCTTTGTCTCTGCATGCCTTCAATGGCTCCGGCTGGGTATGACTAGACAGACAATGGGGGATACTTTGAACTCATGTAAATGTGGGGGATGATAAGCAACGTTCTAGTGTTTGGATAACTTTCACTTCATTTCTTAAGAACTATTTTATCTAAAAAGGAAAAAGGTCATGAGTGTGGGCTAACATGTCAGTTGTGATAGAAATGACATACAACTGGTAGTTTTGGTTAATTTCATTTGACTGGTTTAATAAAAAGTAATGTTAAACTGCAAAAGTATGATTTCTCTGTGCAAATAATGATTGAACTTGAAAATATCTGACACAGCTTCATATTGTTTTAGCAGATGAAAATGCCTGGTGTCTCTGTTAGATTAAGCTAAATGTCAGTTGGAAAACTGGTTATTAGCTTTAAATATGTGACTTTTGGAAGGATTGATTTTGAGAAAAGTCAAAGCTTTAATAGTCATTATAATGGGCAAATTTTTAGTAGGACCTTAGAAATTGATTTTGTTAAAGAGCCCTGACTCCCCATTTGGCACACAGGTCAGTATGAACAGGCTAAAAATCTGACATCCCTGCCTACATTTTGCATCTGTCTCCTTGTCTTAAAACTTTAGATTAGACTCTTAATTTTATATGTAGGTATTTACATCTCTCAAGTGGTATTTGTCTAAAAAAATGAAACTGAGCGCTTTTAACCCCTTTTAAGGTTATACACACAAAGACAAGAATGAGAAATCTTACCATTTCCTTCTGTAGCAACCTTTTGTAGACTCCCAAGATACTCCTTCAATTTCTTCAGTGATTTCCATAAGCCTGAGGTCACTCTGGATTCCAGGAGAGCAGAAGTTCACTGTGCATGAGAATCAGGCCCTGTTCAGGAGCAGTCTTTCTCAGGACCTGGCTTCTCCTCATCAGTAATGACTTATTTGAACTGACTTGTACAACAAGAACTGAGCCCAAGTTTGACAAAGACTCTTCAATGATAAACATATCTTGCCCCTGCCTTTTTGTTACTTCTCTTTAAGTCTAAGCTGTTGCCTATATCCTGAAGATGGACGTGGGGTGGGGAGCTATAGAACTCCTTTTTCTCTTTCTCACTGTGTGCCCACTTAGATTAAATCTTCTTTCTCTGTCTTTCATCACTGATCATCTCTTTGACATGTTAGAACAGGTGGCTGAGACTTGGTTTTGCATTCCTAAAGCAGGGACTTCTGACCTCAATTTCTGGGAACAAATTATTTCATTAGAAACTACAAATCATTCTGTATAAAATTAGTTTTGCCAAAGAAATGAAATGAGCTATATTAAACAGAGTAAAATTAGCGTGTATGTCTTTAAAAACTAAAATGCTAGCATTGTTTGTAATACAACCTGAAGCTTGTTATTGTTAAGTGGACAGAACAGTATATCTGAGATGGTGGGCTTTTTTCCTGGATGGTAGTAAACTCTAGAAATATGCGTATACTATGTGTCTGCTACCTCTTAATTGAATAACTAGTTTCTGTAAGAGAAACACTGACTTTGAAGGCCATCAGACATTCTAGGAATACCAATTTGTCAGTCATTTAGATGTGAGGGAAATAGCTGGCAGGGGCAGTGGAAGACGGAGAAAAATCGTCACTGTAATGCCTTATGTTGTTCCAACTACTCAGACTCATGAAATACCTGAATGTATATTACTTTACGATGGGAGAAATACTGAGGTGAAAATCTTGGCTTTGAGCAGTGTTGAATCTACACAAGTCCATTAAATATACTCAGAATCCTTGCAAATAAAGAGTGGCTTGAGTTTCACATTTATGTTGCATAGTGTCTAAAACGAATGTCTATTTTCTCTAATTTTGTTTTATGTTTCTTAGACTGACTTATAGTTGACATAGAGAACTCATTGTTAGGAGAAGCTGATTTATTGTCAAGAAATAAAATCTTTCTGTAAGGTGATTATAGACAGCCTAAAATGAATAGGTTTTTAGTTGGTTTTAAAATTTTTTAGATTTGCTTATGTGTATGAGTATCTTGACTGCCTATATATATGTGCACTGTATGTATGCCTGGAACCCTCAGATGTCAAAAGAGGGCATCAGGTCCCCTGGACCTGGAGTTACAGATGGTTGTAAGCCTCCATGTGGTTGCTAGGATTCAAACCCTGGTCCTTTGTAGGAGCAGCAACTGCCCTAAACCACTAATCATTGCTACTGTCCCTAGATTTTCATTTTTACAATTTACTTTGAACCAGTTTTAATTTGGAAACATAAATTCAGGCTTTCTATGGTGTAACTGCCAAGAAATGCTAATTAATAATTACAGCTGATGAGCTTGAACATTATACTGCTGAATTTATTTGGCTTCGTGGTTCTCTTGGTAAAACTAGTTGTCACAGCATAATATATCTTAAAATACCCTAAGATAACAAAGATGATTTTTATGAATTTATCACACACATTGTGATATTTTGAACTGAGTTGGCAGCTTGTTCATGAGAATGGCCACTAAATCTTAAACATGGACCCAAAGAATCATGCTTGCAATGTGTAAGCGCTTAAGAAAATTTAAAAATTTCTTTTGAATACCCCTTAAGGAATGGTATTGGAAGACAGTGAGCTTCTGCTCATTTTGAAGTTGATGCATGATTTTAATAATTTCAAATATATTGAGAACACAAGGCTGCTAGTAGGTGTAATGAATTTTCTTTTTTACTGTGTTCTGCAGATCGTCATTCTTTTTGTCCCTTGCTACCAGCCTTCTGAGATTTCAAATTTCTGCCCATAGTGTTGTACACACTTGAACCTTTCTAGAGGAGATTATTTATGAGCTCACTATCAAACATAGTGGCTAAATATCAACTTACAGAACATAATTGCAATATGGTAAACAAAAGTTCAAGAAGTTATCACTTTGCATTTAGTTTATGCATTGCTGTTTATGGTATTAAGGCCATTTGTGGTTATTGTCTCTGAAGTGATGAGCATGTTAGTATTACATGCAGTTCATTCTCTTGCCAGTTCTGAGTTCAGTGATCTCATCTTTGGCAGCTTGAATTGATCATGGTAAGAGTATTTATGAAGCAATGAACAGTCAGCTTTTGCTTTTGTTTTCTGGAAAAGGGATTATTGTTTGCAGAGCACACCCCTACCTATTACCCACTGGATTTGCTCCCCTTGTTTTCACTCTCCTAGTTCTGTGTCTAATTTTATTACAACCCACTTTACCTAATTCTCTTACAGTTGAACATGGTAAAGAATGAATTCATAAGAATGTGGAGAAATCTTTAACATTAATAATTCAGAAAAATTTTGTGTCTCTGAGTACCCTTTCCTAAGGTAGCTAATAACACTCCCTTTTGTTTTATTTGCTTAACAAAGCTTCACAATTAAAACACACCAGTATGCTAATGATTGCAAAAGTCTTTGGCAAGTGCTAAATAGATTTTTTAAATAATTGGTAGTAAACTCTTTTTGTTGTTGTTGTTGTTGTTGGAGTCTGTCCTCGAAACTAGCTCTTCTAGACCAGGCTGGCCTTGAACTCAGAAATCTGCTTCTGCCTCCCAAGTGCTGGGATTAAAGGCATGCACCACCTCCGCCCAGCTCTGGTAGTAAATTCTTGCTTTAAGTTTGTAAAGGGTAATTGCCAGAATCACATAACCATATCTCACATTGCTGTCTCCTATACTAACTGCCACCTTTATTTCAACTTCACTTTCTGCCTGTGAGATACTGACTAGGGTAGTGAGTACCTAGTTGTGCCACTCCTCAGATGGTATCACCAGAGGCTCTGCATGGTTGTGGCCCTTCTTTTCCTGATACATTCAGTCTGCTTTCATGTATATTCACTATCTTTTTTTCCTGCAGGAAGAATGACCAATGAAGCACAGTGGTTTTTTGAAGACTAAGCCTAGTTACTACCCTTTGTTAAAGAAGGTTCTTGTCAAAATGCAAATTTGTAAGTTAAAGAGATACAAGGAACCATCACTAAGGTCTTAGCAAGAAATGGCCAATTAAGTTACTTAGTTTTAGGGATGGGCCTAAATTCAGATGAGTCTCAAAGACAAACTACAGGAGGATTAAGGGCATGGGACTGGTCCTAGTGAGCAAGTCAGAGACTAAAGTAGTATAAAGAAGAATATGGACCCTTAATTGGGAGGGATAAGGGTAATCATGAGGGCTCCCTGGAATATTATGCCCTGGAATAATATCAAAATGTTGACATTTGACATGGCATTTCTTTACAACCTCTTGAATGATTTTGATAGAGTATTTTTTGTTTCATGTTTTCTTGCTTCTCAAATACAGACTTTTTGATGGTTTAACATTCATCATTTTACATTATTACAGAACCTTAATGATAATAAATCTTAGAAATTTCTGGGGTACAAAAAGAGGTGCTGAGGGAGAAATCAGTTTTGAAAACAACTAATCCTGTTAAATTCCTTCCTTAAACAAATACATAAAATTTAAGCTGAGAAAGACTGCATTCTTTCTAATTTACTTTAGAGTTTTCTCTTGATATATGATTTACTTTTTACAGTTTTCCTTTCCATCTCTGCCTTTCTTCAGCCACATATATATGCATATATATACATATATGCATAGATAATTGTATATCTGTATAAATGTATATATAAAGTATATACATATATAATTGTGTATGTATATGTGTTTATATATGATTGGCCTTAAACTCATTGTATACTCAGGCTTATCTAATATATATACATTAGAAGGCTGGACTTAAATTTACTGTATATAGTATGGCCTCTAAAGTCACCTCCTTTTTGCCTCATCCTCCCAAGTTCTAGGATTATAGGCATGTGCCAACATATCTGGCTTGATTTCAAAATATTTTTAATTGAAAGTTTTGTGGTGGTCTGAATGAAAATGGTCCCCATGAGCCATTTGAATACTTGGTCTCTAGTTGATGAAACTATTTGGCAAGGATTAGGAGGTGTGGGCTTGTTGGAATTATGTGTGTGTGAGTGTGTGTGCGTGTATACACACATATATGTATATTTAGAATTTCTGATTTCTAATTATATATATAATTAGAAATCATAATATAATGTGGAGTTGTTTATCTTGCCTTTCTCATAGTAATTAGAAGCAGCATGTTTGAGCAAAAAGGGCTCCTCTACTTTTCTCCATCAGTTTCTCTAGTTTCAATCATAAATACCTACAGCGTAATGAGAAAAGAATTGATGATCTATACTTTCAAGCAATGTTGTAGAGACAATCATATTAGCTAACTGCTATAAACTATTCACTGTCTATCTTTATACTCAGTTCTTTAATAGCTAACTCATTGCTAAATGTCCTAGGTCACATTGACAAAATTATGAATATTTATTGTCTGTCTTATGTTCCTCAGTCTCTTTTCTTCTCGTGAAAGATTAAACTATATTAGAATCCTCATCTGTTAAAAAAGAAGCCTTAGTTCAGAGGTGCTAATGTTTATATGGGTATATCAAGTACAATTGAATATTATTGTATTTATGTAACTTGTTTTACTTTACTTTCATATTTGTGTATATATACTGTATTTTCTGCATGACAGTTGGTACCAGAATCATGCCTGTAATGGAGACTTAATAGCTGAATATCTGTCTGCCTTCTTCTCTTTTAGCTGGACCACACCAATTTTGAGAAAAGGGTATAGACAGCGCTTGGAGTTATCAGACATATACCAAGCTCCTTCTTCTGATTCAGCTGACCACTTGTCTGAACAGCTAGAAAGGTATGATCTTACCCATGACTTTATAAGCAGAAGAAAGACATTCTTCCTGTCTTTTTGAGAGCAGAAAACTGGCATACTAGAGGTTTAATTTTAAAATGGCACATTTAAACTAGGAGCATCTTATACTCTTGCTGAATCTTGACCAACTCAAGAATTAAAACATGAATGGAAAATAATCATTTTCTTAAGAAATGGCTTCTTGTATTAAAATAAATGATGTATAGTCTGAGAATTTACTTATCTTTAAGAAACATAAAGAAATATTTGGAAAGACGAAAATAAAAACTTTGTAAAGTAAATAATTTGTTTCTAAAATATTTGTGGCAATAGGGATGGAATGCAGGGCCTTGTCCTTGCTTGACAAGGACTCTAACAATGAGATACATTCTTAACCTAGTGTGGGAGGTCCTTCTGTCTGTGTGCTGCTTTTATTGTTAGTGAATAAAGAAACTGCCTTAGCCTGTTGATAGGGCAGAACTTAGGTAGATGGGGAGAACTGGACTGAATGCTGGGAGAAGGATGCCAGGGAGAGAGCTGCCACGGAGTCAGACATGCTAAAATTTTGCTGGTAAGCCACTGCCAGGTGGCGATACACAGATTATTGGAGATGGGTTAAATGAAGATATAAGAGCTAGCCAATAAGAAGCTAGAGCTAATGGGCCAAGCAGTGATTTAATAAATATAATTTCTGTATGATTATTTAGGGTCTAAGCTAGCTGGGTGGCCAGGAACCAACAAGCAGACCTCCTCCAACATTAACCTCAGTCTTTTGAGACAAGATCTTATTTCTTAGCCCAAGCTAGCCTTAATCTCGCTACCCACCCAGGATGGCCTCAAAGCCTTATTCTTTTTGCCTCAGTGTCTCAAGTCCTGGTACTATAGGAATGTGCCACAATGACTGGCTTGCTTTCAAAATATTTTAATTGAAAATGTTTATTATTATGGTGGTCTGAATGACAGTAACCCCCACTCGCTCATATATTTGATTACTTGGTCCCCAGTCATTGAACCTTTTGGGGAAGGATTAGGAGATGTGACCTTTAAGGTTTCAAAGACAGATGATATTCTAAAATTGCTCTCTCTGCCTCATGGAGGCTTCTGATGATGCAAGCTCTCACCTGCTCCACACTGAGTCTGCCTGCCTGCTGCTAAGCTCCCCACCATGATGGTCATGAACTTAATTCTTAAACTCTAAGCCCCCATGAACACTTTCTTCTATAAGTAGCCTTGGTCATGATGCCTTGGCACAGCAGTATAAATGTAACTAAAACAATTATGTTAATCAAAACCTATATGTTGGCTGAACATTCTAAAATACTGGTTTCTATTATAAATGTATAAAGTAGAAGTAGTTTAACATACTGATGTTAAAAATATATATTAGGATTCATTAAGAAAAGTATGTATTTTTCTTTTTAGTTTTGGTTTATTTTGTTGAGAATTTCATACTTATATGTTTTTGTCAAGTCCATCACTTGTGTCCTTGTATCTGATTCCTGGCCTACCCTCCCTACCTCCTTTCCCTCCCAACTGCCATGTACTCTTTTAAAACTTACTGACTCCACTTAGTGCAGCCAGTATGTGGATGGGCATAAGAACATCTGCTGGTTCATTGGTTGCTTCTTCTTCCCTGAAGAAAAGTGACTTTCCACCAACAACCAGTAGCTCCCCAGGGAGGGGTGGGATTTCATGAGCCCCTCCCCCCATGCTGAGATTATCCTGGTTTGACCTTGAGCAGGTCTTGTACATGCAGTTGTAACTGCTATGAGTTCATATGTGCAACAGTGCTGTCATATCCAGCAAATTATGACAGCACATACTATTTTGCTACAGATGTCCAATAAGTGTTGCTCTTAAAATCAACCACATCCACTTCCATGAGGATCTAAGAGCAGATTGGTGTCCCATTTAGAGCTGAGGACTCCACAGTCACTTAATCTCTACACACTGATCAGTTGTTGGTCTCTAAATTATCTGCTGCCTCCTGCTTATTTTATGAGGGTTGAGATATCCACTAATGGTTATAAAGATAAGAACTTAGGCAGCAGATTAATACTATGACCACTTAGTAGAATAATTGTTCAGCTTATTCTGAATAATCAGCAGAACAATTAGGTTCTCCCCTAGGACTATGATATAGCACAGTTAATGGTACCAGACATAACTTCTATCTTGTAAAATACAGCTTCAATTCATCAGAAAGGGGTTGATTAACCCTATATCATTCATGTCATTTTTTCCTCTCAGCAATTCTATTATTATTATTATTATTATAGATATTATTCTATTATCATGTCTTGTATTGACTTCTTTATTTCATTAATCCCTTTGTTCTTTTGTAGCATATTCATGTCTTTTATTAGTTGTTTGAATATACTTATAATTTTCCATGTTTTCTTTATTGGGTGCCATTATCGTGGGATTAGTAATTTGGGGAGGAAACATGGTATCTTTTTATGTTGATATTGTTTCTGTGTTGGAACTTAGACATTTAAGTGGTTTGTTGTATTCCTTCCTTTTTTACATTTAAGTCGCCATCTTTCAGTGAAGGCATCTACAATGTTCATGAGAGGACTAAGTCTCAGTAGGGTTGAGAATTCCATTTCCATTTGTGGGGCTGCTGCAGGAAATTTGGGGCAGAGTAGGTGAACTAAGGGACTAAGAAATGGTAACCAACTTCCCTGCTTACTGCACAAAGATATCTTGTATGGGCACCTGGAGCAAAATCCCTGCAAACTGTAATCAGGTCTTGTATAGTTTGCTGGTGGTGAGCACTTGGAGTGTCACTGTGAAAATCTGAATGTGTGAATGCCATTAGGCTTCAAAGAAACCTTAGGGAAATAGCTACTGATTGTCAAAAAAAATAAACTTTTCATAATTTTTGATGATCCATCACATATCAAGCGTAATTTCTCATCTTGACCACTCTGGAAGAAAACCATAATTATCTTCATCCTACAGAAAAGCAACCCACAATTTAAAGATAATATAATTTGCCAACCACTGACCGATGAAGCTATACAATTCAGTTTTGGTGAATTTATCATAGTTCCCCTTTCTGGGTATTGGTTGGGACCATTGTGAGTGACAGAAGCACAATCAACTAGGTTTATCAACTAAAAAGAGGACATTTAATAGCTCATGAAACCTAAACTAGCTGAATGTCTAGGTAGAGAACTAACCCAAGGGAGTCACTGAGTCCTAGGACACAATTATCTTCTGTGATGTGTGCCCTGTGCTGACTTATTAGACTAACTTTCTTCTCAGGTGGACCTCTCAGAACTCTAGGCTTATACCTTTCTATGCCACAAAAAAGATAACTCTTCCTTCTTTACCCACCCTTCTTCTCCCTTCTTTCTTCTCCTCTCTCCTTCCCCCTTCCCTCCATCATTCTCCTCCCTCACCCCTTCCACCTTCACTCTATTTTTTCTTTTATCCCCAAATTTATAAAATACATCTGTTTTGTTTTAATTCAACCTATTTGTCTCAGAACAGAGATATACATTCTAATAACAAATACATTCTAAAATTTATAATTGTTGCTATAATTTTATATCTCTTCATCTTATTTTTTGTTAGAAGTTTATTGAAACTACTCCTTTGCACCCTTGGGAAGTGGCCCAAGTTTTCAGTTTGTTGCTAGAAGTACCTTGACTCCTCTGATTCACTTTTGTGGCCATGAAATTGAATCATCTATATCATTGCAGTATGAAAACCACACACCCACTCTATATTCCTTACCAACTTATGAATTTCGTAAGTCTAAAGCTCTTTGCCCTCATTAAGCCTGTTTAACGTACTGCTGGATCAATACCATCTACTTTTGTTGCTAACTCCTCTTCTATAGCTACAAATTATTCAAATTCCATCAATTAAAACAACAGCTTCCATTTCTATCAAGTCACCACATCCTCCCATTTAATAGCTGACAATTCTTTGGTGCTCTGGTCTTCACTTGTTTATCATCCATTTTTATCTCAGATCTTGAATTATAATTTCTATTTTGACTATGTTCCTAAAACTGCATCGATGAGGGATACCAGAGACCTCTTACTTAACCAAATGTACCAAATGTGACTTTTTTTTTGTACTTGCTACTTCACTGTTATTGGTATCTTTATCTTGAAACCATTGGTTTGGTTTATGGGCAATCCCTTTTCTGCATTTCCTAGATAGTTGATCACTAAGTTCTAATTGAAGTATAAATAAGAATTTTTAATGAGCCCTGTTCCTTGCATGGAGAAGATGCTGCTGCTATACACTTATTTTTGTTCCCTATTTTTGATTCACTAACTATCACAGATGTATGAACAGGCTCCATGTATGTGAATGAAAAGGACCATGGGTTGGATTCACTTTATACATAGGCTACCATTATAATGCAAGTTTCTCGGGGAAGTCATGGTGCATATATTGAGACTGACAAGCTTTTCATCAAAATCAGTTGTGTTTTCTTCCTCTAAAGTAATATCAAACCAGATTTAGTTAATAATATTAACTAATAATAGCCATTGGTGGGATGGCCTTTAAGTATTCAGTTCTTCTGTGGTTCATGGAATTTTTCCACCTCAGAACAATTTGAAAATTAAGATGAAGGCAACACTGAGACATTTTTTATTCCATTGAAAAAATTAAAAAATGCTTTTCTTAATAAACAGCAATGACAACAACTTAAAACAACCAGCTGATGTCCTAGGAGTACTGAAAATAAAACTCAACTGTTACACTTCAGCTAGTTTGTCAATACTATTTAGTACCTATCCTTGCTATAAAACATTTTTATTCTGCTCTATTTTCAAAGACTTATAGACTATTAAATGATTTCAGTAGTTGGATGCTGAAGTTTAATGATGATACTTTCATGCTTTTTCTTTAAAAATCCAAATAGATTTTTCTTTTGTTAAAACATTAAAACATTCACCTGATGGTCCCCT
>LOJH01039639.1:3653-16669 GCA_001685095.1 Ellobius talpinus | reverse complement strand
TCGCGCGCTGACCGGCGGCACGGACAGACAGAGAGGGGACACGGGCGGTGTTTGGTGCCTTGGTCGCAGCGTGTTAGGGGGCTCCGGAGCCTGGTGCTCCCGAGCCTGGTGCGTGAGGCGGGCCCGGGTGTCAGATCCTTTTGGGCAGACCCGGCCTTCTTCCGTTGTCGCTGCCTGCTTTCGGCTCTGTGTCGTGGGAAAGAACTGCCTCCGTGTCAGCCTTCCATTGGGGCACTTTCCGTCCCTGAGGAATAGGAAATCCTCTTTCTGTATTTGTTTGAAATTGCAGCAGTGTTCATATACCTTTGCCCTCGAAGACCTGCAACAATTCGGGCCCTTTCCTTGCCAAAGCTGACACAGCTGCCCACCTGACGCTTAGGTACTTTCCCAGCTTAAGAGCCCTTTCCAGCTAGTGCCCCTGACCTGCCTGGGTTGCCTGTGTCACCTGTGCCTTAGCTTGTCCCTGTGTTTTTGGAGTCTTGAATAACATAGCTGGAGGGCAGAGCTGGCACCGTGTGGGGTGGGCTTCCCAGGACAGAAGTCAGTCTGCAGGGATGCTGGCTGCCTAGCCACAGTTCAGAAACAGTTGTGGTCTTCTTGGGTTAAGGCTCACTGAGCCAACTTTAGGGGCCAAAGGTTGTCTAAACCAACTGGGTCATATGCAGTTGACTTTTATGGCAGTAGGGTTGTGTCTGTCCAAAGCGGGTAGAGGCTCAAAATGATTTTCCTCACGTCACCGTGTTCTGCTGGAAGACCAGCAGGTGACTTCCAGGCAATTTGTACAACTGTCTCATAATTTGGCACATGTTGCCATTTCATCTACTTGGAGTCAAGGACTCTCCTTCCACAGGTACTTGTAAATGTTCCCGGAGTTGTTGTGGAGCTGAGTGTGCTCATGCTCTCTCAACTCTCGCTCCAGGTGGTGTCCAGACCAACCCAGATGACAAATGACCAAGACATTTCAAATGTTTGATAGTGATCATTCATATTGAGTGGTATGAACCCTTTGCGTGCGTCCTTTGCTCTGAGGATTAATCCTCACCTAATCTCAGCACTCAGATAAAGACATTATGGGACAGACTGGGTAGGTAGAATCTGGTCTTTGTGTGAATAGGTCTGGCGCCACATTGGCTCTGGTCGTGGCTCTGCCATTCAGTGGGTCAAGTACTCTCTTAAGTGGTTGTTGGAGGGAATAAAGATGCTGTTTTCTGAGTGATAGATGTCACCTGGTGACTGCAACTGGATCAAGGGTGACCTTTTGGGTTGCAGAAGTAATCTAGTAATCTAGGCAAGGTTTTCATAACAACAGTCAAATTCACCTCCCTGCGACTGCAAGTCCACCGGCATGTGTGCCTTACTAGCTCTGACTAACCACACCTGCCAGGACTGTCCAGCAAGTCTCAGTGACCTTGGGCACACAGCCCTGATCCTAATCCTTATTAGAGACTGAGCCAACCTCAGAAGGCGTAGTAAAGTGTTTGCCTTTGCATGGTTTCTCGTTTAAAGTACACAGCACAGTGAAGTGGGTTGTAAAGACAGTTAACATTTGCCCTGTTCAGTGTTCTCCCTGTCTGAACATACCTTTTCTGTTTTGACAACTCTAAGTAGAAGAATGAACCCCTTGCAACAGCTGTTTCAGTGGCTGTTGCGGCCATCACCTTTTAAACGGAGATCATATTTTTTTAAAAGCCCTCAGGCCTTTTACTGAGAACAAGCCTGAATTTTATTATCTGGGAAATTTCACTCTCCTTCCAATATGTGTTTATTGAATTCATACTTCAACTCTTACCTCAATATGCGAGGCCCTGTGTTCAATGCCCAGGACCTGAGGCGGAGGGAATGACCTGGGTGTGGTGGTATGTAATTATAATCTCAGTAAGGAGGTTGAGGCAGAAGGGCCAAATTTTAGGCCAGCCTAGGCTACAGAACAAGACTCTGTTTCAAAACAACAGGAAGGGTTGGGGAAAGCAACTCAGTAATAGAATTCTTATCTAGAATGCACAAGGCCCTAGGCACAATTCCCAGTACTAAAGGGAAAAAAGAAAAAATGAATTTGTATGAGTAGATGCCGTGTGTGTTGTGGACACAGCATTGAGTGACATTTGGAAGCTTCTGGAAGAGTGTGGCTTGTGAGAGACTTGATTGGATGAATGTGTTCTAAAACCACAAGGGACACTGTGCTGAGTGTGGGGACAGTTGAGGTGACCTTCAGGGTAACAGAAGGGTAAGACTGAGACAAGCAGCTACCAGGATGGCAAGAGCCAGGGCAGAAGGAGGATATTGGGTGGCTGGCAACCCAAGGCTACAATGCATAGAATACAGAAAGGGACAAGCTAGGGAGGAATAAGGCTTTGAGTTTGGAGGGTAGAAGTGCCATTCAGACACTGGGTAAGTGTCTCCTGGGCTGGAACCAAAGAGTGTACATGGGGCTTAAGAGTGGGGAATGTTCCCGAGTGGTATTTAAGCTGGGAGGTAAGTTGGGCTGTACGTACAGACTCCTGATACTATGTCCTTAAGACACTAACTTAAGGAAGGAGGCTGGTTTGTAGCCTGTCGCTTTCCTGGTGGAGTAGACTGAATTTATGGACTTTGTGTTCCTGTCAGACCCAGTTTCTCATGAGTAAAAGGGGGAGCTCCTGAGTGTTGGACGTACAAACTTCCCTGGCCCCATTGCCTTCCAGGGACTTTTCCTGGCTGCCTTTTGGGGAACCTCTAGATTGGGTGCTGCTTAGCTCAGAAGAGCCCATTGTCCTCTAAACCATGGGTTGGCATTCTCACGGTTAGGACTTGGAGCTTGTCTTGCCTTCCTCGCAGGCCTCCAGCTTCTGTGTGGCCAGCCTTAGAGACAGCCATGAGGCCAAGGCTGTGGCGTCCACTCCATAGTCTTTCTTCCACATTGTGTGGCCGCATGGGTAAGGGAAAACTGGTCCTGCCACAGGAGCCTCTGTCCGCCCACAGCCTCAGAGCTCTTTTCTGTACTGCTCCCTCCAGCCTGGCACGTTTTCCTTTGCAAGTGACAGACCACCAAACTTTCTGAAACTCTGTCCTGCCTGATTTTTCAGCTATCTATCTTGTGGTGCTGGGAATTGAACCTAGGACCTCCTGCCTAGTGCTGGGAAAGTATTCTAACCACTGAACTCTATCTCCAAGCTTGGTTTTGATGTATTAAAACAGGCTCTTGCTACGTAGCCTAGGCTGACCTCAAACTCCTGATCCTCCTGAGTCAGCCTCCCGTGCACTGGGATTACAGGTATGTGACTGCCTCCCACTGTTTAATTGGGTTCTGCACACTCAGAGACTCTGGTTGTTTACTGATAGGTGAGTCCATTATGAATAAAATCTGGTTTACTGTTCTAAGTGTAACTCATTGTCTGGGTCTCATCAAAGGCCTTCCCTTCATCCCATCAGCCTTGCCTTGAATCACTTTGTTCCTGTTCTCTAGTTACCTTCCATCTTCCCCAGCAAGGCCCTTCCAGCATTCCTGTCTTGGAAGCTTGTGGACCCTAAGAAGAATTGAGTTGTGGGACATACTCCTGCCTGGAGTACTTTTCTATCTTTCTGGGCTCCTTCAGCACACAAGAACACAGTCCTTTGTCAGCAGCTCGGTGAATCCCAGGCCTTTAGGCTCCTTGGAGCCTGTGAACTGGACTGTGAATGTCTTTGTCTCCCCTTTGTGGGTGTGTGTATAAGTGCATGTGAATTCCTGTGTGTGGAGGTCAGAGGTCGACACTTGATGTCTCACTCAATTGCTCTCCACCTTTTCTCTTGAGATAGTCTCTCTCATGGGGACCTGGGGCTTGCCAGTGAGCCCCACTGAGCCTCCCCAGTGTTGGAATTAGAGGTATGTACTGCCGCATTTAGCCTTTAATGTGGATTCTGGGGGGTTGGACACTTACATCCTCATGCTTCAATAACAAGCACATTACCAACTGAGTCATCTCTCCACCTTAGACTGGCTTTCGATCTGAACCATAAAGATACTCACTGGCCTATGCCCTCATTGCAAGCAGTACCTAGATTCACAAGGATCTCTGTGCTTGGTGCTTTTGTCCTTTGCCCGTGTTTTCTGTGCCACTGCCTGGGGCTAAGGCTTCCTCACCCTTCAAGACCCAGCTGAGGCAGACACAGACTCTAGGAAACCTTTCTGAGCCTGTTTCCTTGTGGACAGAGGGCTCTGATGCCCTGTGCTTCCCAGTCGTAGTACCTGTGCCTTCAAGTGCTTGGTCACTGTTCAGTCCTGATCATGGCTTCTTGGGAGCTGAGGCAATGCCTCACGTCTTTTTCCTCCAGCACTTGGCACCTTGGCATGCAGGAAGCATGTCTTGAATGCCTATTAAAATGATTAAGCCTTCGTGACTCCCAGGCAGCTGTCTTACTTGGTCTGAAGATGTTTGTTGAGAACCTGCCAGTGCCTAGCCTTGCAAGGCACACCTCCCTCAGACACCTAACTCGGAGCTCAGGTCTGTTGAAATTCTGGTGCTGCTGACATTTTGGCTGAATTCTTTTCTTGACTTGCTCTGGGAAGAAAAGAACCCCATGGAGCTCCATCCCCTGCCTGTGTCGCTAGCCAAGCGTGGTTCTCAGAATCCCATGTGTGATCTTATGCACCTCTAGGAAGACCTGCATTTGACTTCCAGCCAGCAAGCAGTCCAGCTGGCCCATGGTGCTGTGACTCAAGCCTCATTACTGGTTACATCCCTTTTGTACCTGGCACGTGCCTGCCATTGTGTGCCACCAGCAAAAGGCCCACTATCAAGTTCCCTGTAACCAGGGAGTCAACTGTGAGCGCCAGTCACCACTAACACTTGAGAAATTCTTACGCTGTGCTTCAGGGCTGAGACAGCATACATCCTGCCTTCTGGGGTCACTGCATAGGACAAGTTTGTTAACGCTGCCTACTGTTATTCAGACTTCAAAATTAACCTGCTTCCTTCTCTGGTTTCTTCCTTCCCAGGCACACAGAGTGTTATGTGACATTTGGGTATGGAAGCTACAATCTAGTAGAAGAGTAGGACATAGAAACAGGTCACTACAATACCTCAGTGTGCTGACGGGTGTGGGAACAAACCTGGATAAGGGGGCACTGGCCTGGAAGGTCACTGGAGGGACCCTGAAGGAGATTTGATTAGAATGACCTAAGAAAGGAAGGGGGGACAAATACGCCCTACCTCTCCTCCTTCATATCCCTTTAGAAGGGACATGCCTTTTGATTATACTACGGGAACTGTAGTTTGCACTGTGTGACCAGTGCTCCTGAAGCTACTGTGGGAGGGGCAGGAGGGTGGGGGACAAGAAAGATCTCAGGTTAGAGGTTGTGACAAGCCAAGCCCTGGCCATGGCAGACGTGAGTTGCAGTGGTGGAGCCGTGGAGCATAAAGATCATGAGAGGTGAGGACTAGAGCTCACATGCAGAGGCTAAGAGGAGGCTGGAGATCTGTAGCGGGACATCAAGGAGCCAGGGTCGGGGGAGAGCTGGAGCAGTGAGCCCGCATCCAGAGGAGAACAGCCCAAGGAGTGACATCAGCCATGAGTGCTTTGGGGAGATAAGGGCCTGAGGTGCTGTCTGGATAAGCTGAGCAGTGGTGTCCTAAAGGACGGAGTCGGATGCAACCGGCTGTCGCCAGTTGTTTCACCCTGATGGAATTTAAAGGAAGAGGCAGGACTAGAGAAGGGCCTCAATGAGGGCTCAGGGAAATGAGATCAGAGCCTGTTCAGGGGGCCTGTTCTTGGGCCGTGGCACCAAGTGTGGCTGCAGTTAAAGGAAGCTCCTGCCTGGCAGCCTGCCCTTCTCAAAGCGGGCAGGGTGAAGCTATGAGCCAATGCCTGGGAACAGGAGAGGAGCTGGAGGCGAGCCGAGAAGGCCTGCCAGGCAGCACCCAGAGCCCAGCGTGCTCAAGTCCCATGAGCAGATGGTCTGGTTGTTTTCCCCTCCTCAGCGCTGATGTAGGTATAGAGAAGCGTGCTTCAGCTCGGCCTCCTCCTGCCTGGTTGCTGAGACAAGGGGACAGGACAAGTGAGAGCAGAGGGTTGTCATGGCTGTCTAGGCTTAGCTGCAGAGGAACAGAATGAAGGGGCTGGCAGATGGGGACCAGCGCTCCAGAGCAGAACTGTGAGTGCTAAGGCACTACAAAGTAGGGGCTAGGCCTGGCATGTTGCCAGGCACCTTTAGTTCCAGAACTCGAGAGGCAGTAACAGGCAAATCTCTATACATTCGAGGCTAGCTGGTCTGTATGTGAGTTGCAGCCCTACATAGTGAGAACCTTTTTGGGGAACAGGGGAGAGGAGAGAGATACAGACAGACAGACACAGTTTATGAATATTTGGCCTTGGGGTGGAATGGGGTTGAATGACCTAGGTATATATAATGAAATAGAAATGTAAAAGTCTTTCATGTGTGGGGAGGTGGTGGGGAGGAGCCTGAGGCTGCTCAACCCACCCTTCTAGTGATAGCACAGAGAACAAGGCCGGGGGGCTGGAGGCAAGTGACCAGAGACCTAGTGAAGGGAGGTAGCAGGGATTCCTCCAGAGAGGAAGGGTGTGTATGGTGGTGATGGGGGTGCCATAGGCTGGTTCAGACACAAGAAGAGAGAGAAAGAGGGTCCTTGGGGAGGAGAGTAAGAAGGAGTAGGGGCTGAACAGCCTGAAGACCAGAGTGGCTCTCATCACCCTGGTTATTGGCACCATCCTACCCTTAAGATTCTCTTAGGCAGTGGGGCTCAGAGGGAATATTCGGGAAGTATGTCCATGTGTGACCTCTCTCACCATGACATTCTGCATGTGAAGGCCCAGGGTGGCTTGTACCCCAAGTGCAACACACCCCGGGTGGTCAGCCTGCCTTCAGTCACTTCTAACAGTGATTCTGATGGCTGCTGCTTCTGCATCTACTTTCCTGTCACTAGACTGATCTCTCGGAATGAAAGCCCATACCTCCTCATCTCGGTGCCCTGGTGGCATCTGTTCCTAACAGGATGGGGATGGACCCTCAATAGACAGGGGCCTTTGTGCTGTGCCTTCCACTCCCGGGGAAATTAGTCTTTAATTTTCCTGAATACAGCCAGCCTTCCCTTCTGCTGTGTGTTCTGGTCCTTTCCGTGGATGCCATCATGCCTCATCTGCCCTCCCATTGGAACCTTCCTCCAGGAAGGCTTCTGCCACCCTCTCTAAGTATGTCCTAATTATCAGTGTGTCTACAAATCCTCACTCTGATGGTGCTATCGGGTGCCCTGTATCTGCTAGGCCCAGCTAGTTACAAGAGACCTGGGAGGCATTTGAAAGAAAGTTCTGGAAAGGCTGGATATGGAGTGGACAGGTTACTTCCGAGGTTTCTTCTGTGCTGTCCTGTACCAGGGCTGAAGTCTAAGGAGAAGATGGGCATTCAGTCCTTCCCCCACCCTGTGCCCAGGACTCCTGGCAACACCCTAAGGTCATCTATGTCTCTGGAATGTCCAGCAGCTACTTAGAGAATGGGCACATCCTTGGAGATATGTCCCTGGTGAGTATGAGGAAAGCCCGTGTACGAAGAGGGCTTGATTGTCACTTGCTCTTGATTGCTGGTTGTGACCTCTGTCCTTGTCTCTGCTGTTCATGCCCTGGCCCCTCCGGCTGTCTAATGTGTTCCTCTGGCCCTCACCTCCTCCCTGTCTCAGTACTGTACTTTTGGGTTACCCCACAGGCAGCTGCCCCTTGTGCCCTTTCAGGTTCCCTACTTGCTGGCATCTCTATTCTCGGCCACACATTCGTTGGTGGGCCAGCTGCTCAGGACGTGTTGGCACTCCGAGCATCTTATCGGCCAGCAAACCATCAGTGTCTCAGCAGTCATAGCTGTGCTTTCCCCGCCCCGACAGCCTATCCCAGGGCCTCCCCTGACCCTGTAGGCATGGTCTCTGCCACATAGATGCCCCGACAGCCTATCCCAGGGCCTCCCCTGACCCTGTAGGCATGGTCTCTGCCACATAGATGCCCAGGTTTGTGGTCATCTCTAGTGATCGACATATGCACCTCCCCTGAACTCTTTTCCTTTTTTTCCATGTGCTTGTTAAGCAAGATTGAAGGGCAAGCATGGGCATGCCCTGATATATACTAGGGTGACCTGCATTAGAGGAACATGTGCTTGTCTATCACATGGAAGTGCCCATAGCGTCTCACCGCCCCTTCCGTTGTCCAGTGTTATCTGTGATGCCTGCTAGGCATCCGGTTTCCCATATGCTCAGCCTAGGGGCCCAACTTGAGTTCCTCTTCGTTCTTTATTCCTGTCTGATGTCCTGCTCCCAGTCTCCAGGAAAGCATGTGGGGATTGCTAAGATTGGAGAGGAAAAGCTGAGCCCTAGCTAGCATGTGGCACAGTGACTAAGGTTCAGTCAAGCAGGGCCCCAGGTCATAGCTTGTTCCTGTGGCTGGAGAAGCGCTGTCAGGCTAAGGCTGCTTAGGGTGTAAGACTCCCTTGGGACACTCTGTCTTTGTTTGGTGGCTGTGTGTGGGTGTGGGTGCCTTCCCTGTACCACAGACATTGTAGGAAAGCTGTTTCTGGTGACCACTCTGTCAGGACCTGCCATGACCTTCCCACTATTCATTCTTTCCACTTCCTCAGCTGGACTAGGCCCTCCTTTCCCCTGACTCTTCCACCACAGACATCAGGGTGGTTTTCTAACTGTTTATCTGGGATGTCACATATTAACCTCTCCTGCTTCTCATCTCACACCAGTTCCTCTGTACTGCCCACCAAAGACCCCCAACTTAGTGGTGTCTCCCCATCTTTCTGCAATGCTATCCCCAAGTACTGTCTTCACCCACCCCAGTGAGCTCCCCGTCTTTATAGACTTGAGGTAACATCGCTGTGTGTGTTTATGGTTGTGGTCTCCTCTGGAGCCCCTGTTCTGCTCTATCCCCAGGGTCCAGCCTGAAGCAGGCAAGGAGGAACAACTAACTCAAAGTTTGTGGAATGAATAAAAGTTTGGAGCAAAGGGGAGCTGTGATTTGTTGTGGGTCCCTCATTCCCTGTGGCGGAGGACAAGGAGCTCAGAAGGGAGGCAGTGCAGTGTTACAGTGTGAACCTCAGCACAGTCTGCATGACACACGCTATGGAGGAGCTCGGAAGGGAGGCAGTGCAGTGTTACAGTGTGAACCTCAGTACAGTCTGCATGACACACGCTAAGGAGGTGCTCAGAAGGGAGGCAGTGCAGTGTTACAGTGTGAACCTCAGCACAGTCTGCATGACACACGCTAAGGAGGAGCTCGGAAGGGAGGCAGTGCAGTGTTACAGTGTGAACCTCAGCACAGTCTGCATGTCACATGCTAAGGAGTTTGTTTTCAAATCTGCCTGTTTGGGAGAAGAGGTTAGAGATGCAGTCTCATGACCAAAGCAGTGTTTTGGGACAGCCTCATGGTATTGAAAAGAAGTCCTGACCTTGCTGGGGAAGGAGCTAGGGCAGAGCTGACTGTGAAGAGGCCTGTACCTCAAGGAGGGTCTCAGCAGACTGGGTGTTCCTCCTGTGTAGGGTCTCTCCAGAGCCTCTCCTCTCCCGTTGCTTTCATCTCTAAAGTGGAGCAGTAAACCCTGTGCTATCAGGCTATCCTTGGGATTGAGCAGGGTGGACTGCGAAGCCACCCACATCCTTGGCAGTCAGCCTCTGTGGCTGAAGATGACCCACTGGGGACCAGGTATTCACACATGAGTTTATAGGGCCTGTTCTTATTCAAACCACCACCCAACCCCACCTCCTGGCCAATGACCTGCCTAAATGGACCAGTCAAGCCAGTGCTGATGAGCATGGTTTCCTTTCAGCCCAGTCCTGGCACCTTCCTCCTCTGTGGACAAATGGCAGAACAGTGGCTTTACTGTAGATGGAAAGTGTTGACTTTTGAGTCTCCCTGGGGCATTTGTGGTAGAAATGTCTTACAGGAATGCCTCTTCTCGGAGAAGGCTGGCCTGACCATGGGGCCGAGCCAGCAGCCACCTATGGCTCCACTGATCATTTGGTCTTATCCTTGGCAAACCCAGAGCAGTACTGTGGGTGGAGGACACGTTCATATGACAGGTCGCAGGCATAACCTGGAGCGTGTCATCCAATCCAGCGGTGTAACATTTTGGGGAACTAGAAAGCATTTCTTTCCACATATGTTTTTTGTTTTCTTTAAAAGACATACTTTCTTTCTAAATTCAGATGCCTTGAACTTTTCAGACAGTCTCCATGCTGGTAGAGAAAACCCTATGAAATTAGGGGAAGCCTGTGAAGTGGAGAAGCAGCTTGGGGCAGGAAGGGGAAGTGAGGCTGTTGAAAGAGGCAGTTGGCTCTGGCCTGTGGGCGAACTGCACCTCTTCAGGAGTGGCCACTGAGATAATCCTCCAGAGGCTCCTGAGTGTGGAGGGTGAGGCCCGCGACTCTGTGCAGCCTCAAAAGGAAAGTGCTGAGACAGCTGAGCTGTCCTGGTGTGTCCAGCTGTGGAGAACTTTCTGTAAACAGTTTCAATTTAACCCTCACACCAGGGCGATGATGACGTGCACCTTTAAAATCCCAGCATTCGGGAAGCAGAGGCAGGTGGATCTCTGATTTCAAGGCCAGCCTGGGCTACATAGAGAAACCCTGTCTCAAAAAAAACCCCTCACACTAGAAACCTTTCTTAGTTCATGCCCTTCCCCATTTCCCACTGTTCTTAGCATAAACCCTAGACACCTTGTGTGTGTGCATGTTTTAGCTCGTGCTACTGGCCTCACTGCTCCTGGTATCGACCACATTCTGGCTACACGTTCTCCTTGGAGCTGCTCTTCCCCTTCTCACATTGTCTCTGACACTGCTGAGCTCTGCTCCCAGCTGTGGCAGTTTCGCTACTCCAGCTCACATGTCATCTCTTAGGAGATGTTCACACCATCACCCTGCAGTGGGGTCCTGCTGTTGAAACCACCACCAGCTCTTGCTCCATGAGTCCAACAGGTATCAAGTAGCTTTTCCCCTGCTTTCTTGGAATTGCTGGTGAGGCCCAGAACTGAGGGCAGGAGCTATAGAGTGCTTCCCATTCCAAACACACGGAACAGCAGGAGAGGGGCCAGAGCTGCCACTGGGAGAACCAGCTCTTCTCTTTTGAGAGAGACTTGGGGACAATGCAGTGTTTGTGGTGACAGATCCCAACCCCCAACCCTCAGGCTGAGGGAAAGTGGCTTCTTGAGTACTGTTCACAGAGACAGCACCTCTGCAGGGTCTGTGCTGTTGTGTGGCCAGTCCACATTGCCCAGGCAGGAGATAGGATGGCCTGTGTGTGCTGTGTCACCCTACATGGTGAGTTCAGGCCTGCCAGAGCTACATATAGAGGCCCCGTCTCAAAACACAAATAAAAAAGAATGACTTTAATCCCAGCACTCGGGAGGCAGAGGCAGGCAGATTTCTGAGTTCAAGTCCAGCCTGGTCTACAGAGTGAGTTCCAGGACAGCCAGGGCTATACAATGAAACTGTGTCTTGGAAACAAACAAAAAAAACAAAACAAAAAGAATGAATGAATAAATAAACAATTTAATTCTCCAAAGTGTGAGTCTAAGAGTCTGGTTTATTTGTTTTTAACAAATTTCTCGCCTTCCTTACTTCCGCATCTCAATGACTCATTGTATCATGTGTGTAAATGTGATGAAAGGCTTTGAGGGCCACACACCAGAGCAGTCATGATAGAAATCCTTCCATTGAAGAGAGCTAGGACTAAAATAATTATTTGAATAGTATTCACACGTTTTGCTTGTCTATCTGTCGTTTTGTGATTTATGTGGTTTTTATTTTTTTATGTGTATGAGTGTTGTGCCTGCATGTTTATCTATGAACCATTTATGCCTTCAGATGCCCTGGAGTTACAGATGGCTCTGAGTGCCATGTGGGTGCTAGAAATCCAACCCCAGTCTTCTAGAAGAGCAGCCAGTGCTCCCAACTTCTGAGCCATAGCTCCAGCCTGATTACGTGTTCTTTTATCATGTGATAAAGACATCCTGAGCCCATCTTTTAAAAGACTTTAAATTTTACTTTCTGTTATGAGTGTTTGCCTACGTGTATTTATATGCACCATATGCATGCCTGTTGACCTCAGAGGTCAAAAGAAGGCATCAGATCCTCTGGAATTGCAAGGCAGCTGAGCCCATTTTATAGATGCCTGGAGAAAGTCTCATGTGCCCAGCCCCAGTATCATACAGTTCCCTTTGAGTGGGATGTGAAGGAGAGATGATTGGGTCCCTCTGGTTCCAGAGCATTCCCTGGGCCTCTGGCTATGGCAATAGCACCCTGTGTTGCTCCCTCCTGAGGGAGGTCTTTAAACAGTACCGCCACCACTTCTGGAGTTTTCAGTTTAATGTTCAACCTGGAGCCAGCTGGCATGCTCTGCTAAACTCATGTTCTATTTATAAACGTTTTTATTTCACTCAGGGGCAACAGGTCCTTGTCGCCCAGAAAGAATGGACCTGTGGTGAGTGGCTCTGTAGGTTTTTAAACTGAGAACCAAAGTCTAGAGATGGCTCAGATGTGGGAATCAGACATTGTGGCCGGGGGATGGTTGAGGGAAAGCAGGAAGGGGGGCCTGCTGTTTTCAGAGACGTGAAAGAGGGTTTCCTCAGACCTGCCAGTGAGGCAGCAGGACTGGACCCGCTATAAGCAAGCTTTCCCGCTGGGACACATTAAAATCAATTTAATATGGTTATAGTGCTTGTAGCAATTTTGGGTTGTTTGTGGTGCCATGACCTCAGTCATGGCTAAGTACTGTGCCACTTAGCTACACCCTCAGACCCAGAAAACCTTGTTTCAATTAATGATTAATATAAGGAAGCCCCTGTAAAGACTTATCAATGGGGCTGAAGAGATGGCTTAGTGATTAAGAACACTTGCTGCTCTTTCAGAGCACGTGGTTTCAGTCCCAGCACCCACATGGTGGCTCAAGCTGGCTGTAACTCCAGTTCCGGGGGATCCAAAGCCCTTTTCTGGTATGCAGGTGAGCACTCATACACATAAAATACAAAAAAAGAACCAAGTCTTTTCCTTTTTTTTTTTTTTGAG
>LOJH01039637.1:0-14794 GCA_001685095.1 Ellobius talpinus | reverse complement strand
GGGGTGGGGTGGGGTGTTTGATATGGATGGATCTCACGGGCATCAACTAGGGGAGCCTTGATGATGCTCAGAACGGAATGGAGGGCCCCTGGCCACTCTTCCCAGGGCTTTCCAGCTCAGATGGCAACAGCACCGAGTCCCAGGGAGCCCATGAGACTTACAGGGTGTACCCCATCAGATCACTCATTCAGCCAGGGTGGAGGCGTGTTCGGTAAACCTGCTATCACCTTGAGTCTGGCTTCTACACTGGGTAGTGATTGGATACAGGGTGCATCTTGCACGACCTAGGACCTGCGGGTCCTCTCTGTGCATTTCGGCGGGCGCCAGTGCCCTCCAGCGGCCACTGACGGAAGTGCCGGCTGGTGCCCCGTGCTTGAAAAACATTGGCCGCCTTGAGAAGAGTGGGCACGTTGAGCCACGCCAGGATTTAGAGCTAGTTCTTAGCTCCTAGAGGCCCAGCCACCGGAGTAGGACGTCTAACCAAAAGGCTAGATCCAGCCAGAACTGGAAGCATCCTCTAGTCAAGACCCCACCTAACAAAAGGAGTGCAAATTAAATGCTGTAGTGTGTGATTGCGTCTTTTGCCCTCTGAGAGAGGCAAGGAGCATAAGCTAGGCATACTGTGCCTCTGGAAGGAAAACAGGGCTCTTGTGCGCTGTTGGTAATGATCACATGACTTTACAAGGCCGAGGAGCAAGGGCACTTCAGGAAACCCTAGGTTCCATCCCAGAGCCAATCTCCAGCGGGGAGGGTCTTTCACAAGTATGTAGTTGAGAATTTGAAAACTTTGAAATTCGTGTGAGATATTTGTCCATATTCTTGTTAGATATTGCAAGTGCTGATTTTTAAACGCTCATTGTAACATGAGATCCAAAAATATATCATCGAGCTTTCCATATACCGTGACACTCACTGGACTGTCACGCACCTTGACTATGTGATTATGCATACATCGGCCACTTGAGAAAACCCGGAGACGCTGTGTGAAGCAGATCTCCCTACTGCTGGGGAGAAGAAAAGCTGTGAAAACCCAGAGGCTGTCAAGCTCACAGAGGTGGACAGGGGTTTTGTAAGTTCCAAGTTTCTCTTGAAAGCTTGAACTTCATCATTGGCTGCAAATGCTATGAATTGTTCTCTTGGAGGTGACAAGCTTCTCATCCATTATCAAGGCAAGGTCAGCCAAATGCTGCTCTGACCAATGAGAGTTTCTCTGTCATTCAAGTCAAAATAGTATTCAGTGAAAACCAGCTTGAGGCCAATCAGGTGCTCCCCCTTAAGACAACAGTAAGTTTTTTGTATATCAATTTTGTAACTGACAGTACTAAATAGAACTTTGTTTTAGGTGTTAGGCATTCTAGAGCCTTGTGCATGCTAGGCGAGTATTCTACCACTTAGCCACCACATAGATGCTGGGAGCCTCTAGCAAGTGCTCTTAACCACTGAGCCATCCCTCCAGCCCCTGAAACAGTATTCGTTTTGTTTTTGTGGCAGTCATAAAATAGAAACCCCTCAGGTATAAGAGGGACATGAATAGTAGACAGCCTTCNCACACACACACACTGCCTGATTTTGCTTACAGCACCAACTTGCACATACACACACACACACACACACACACACACACACCGCTACAATGTCAAGCAGGGGTATTGAGGGAAGAGAGCCTTCTTTTCTTGAGTTTAGAAGGAATGCCTTTAGCAGGTCATACCTGAGTGCGTTTGCTGTTAGGTTATTTCCTCAGGTATCGGAAATGTGCCTTGCTTCTTAGTTTGTCAAGAGGTCCGCCCTGTGTGGCTAAGTTCTGTTGGATTCTTCCAGCTCTGTTACTCTGCACAGACTAAAGACATTAGAGGCAGTCTTAGATGCACCGATACGCATCGGCATCACATTCAGAAAAAGCATCTAACACCTCCTCTTGGAGGACTTTGTCCAAGAGTGAGCCCAGTTTGAACTCTCTGCTCCTCTCCATGTGTCCTCTGTCCCTGTGTAGCTTATGATTTCTGTAATCTGTCTGTCAGGTGAGTCTGATACTGAGCCTGCCTGAATCTGCCCCTAACAAAGGACTTTGTTCTCCTTTATTAAACAGCACAGAAGGCATCTCATGAGGAAGGACTGATGGGCACTTTACAGAAATCTCGAACAGAGTTTCACAAGGGATGAGCCTACCCATTCCAACTGACGCAGACAGCAAACGGTTCTGCAAACAGACTGTCTCCATGTTGTCTTGAGCATTTGTGGCAGATACTTTATTGCACAGAGTCTCTTTTGTCCTGTCTGCTATTTCCAGCCAATGATTTTCATAGCATACATGCAAACACACATGCATTGCTCCGGGCCAGCGGCCTGGAAGAATACATAATTGAAGATTAAAGCTAAGCTATGGATTAGCTGAGGCTGCAAAAGCTGATTCTGTGGAGAATCCATGGCAAGTGCGGATGTTTTTACATCGTTCTCTTAGAGGCAGGTCGAACAAACGGGCTGAGTACACAGCAGAATATCGGACACTCTTACGTGACCTCGAGGTATATTAATACCTTGGCTGAAAGGTCCAGCAAAAGTTCCTATCTCTGCGATGTAAGCAATATTTTCATAATGATGCATTGCTACAGAACTCACATGTTGCTTCTCCCCTAAACTGTGAAGTGGTTGTTTTTATTATTTTTTTAATCAATGTTGAATCAACCTTACATTTCTGAAATAAGCAGAACTGGGATAAGATAAACCCTCATCTCTTCCGTGCGCCCCGGGTCTTCTGTGCTGTTCTGTTTAGAGCATCTGCCACTGTTAATCATGAGTAAGACTGACCGGTACTTTGCTTCCCGATACTATTTTTGGCTGCTCTTTCTCTTTTCTCTGTTATGTATAAAATACTGGAACTGCCTATTGCTGGAGCATTACTCAGCATTTGCCAGGAAAACGTCCAAGTCTGATGTGTTCTTAAAGAAACACGGTCCTCCAAAAATAGTCAAGAGTTTTCTCGTTAGATTGTTGCTTAGTTTTATTATTTAGTGACTATAAGGCTGTTTAGATTGTCTCTTTATCCTTTCCCCACCCCCACAAAGAGATGCTGAGGATCGAACCTAGGGCCTTTTATTTCTTGGGCAAGCACTCTACCATTGAGCTACACTCCAGACCCTCCTTTGTGCTTTTTCCCCCCTTTTTATTGTGTGACAGGCTCACTAATTCGTTTAGTCTGATCTTGAAATTAGGATCCTCTGCCTCAGCCTCCTGGGTAGCTGGTCCTGGCTTTTCTCTTTCCTCTTAAGTTGTTTGGTAGCTTCTGGCAGTGTTACAGGAATTCAACCATTTCCCTTCCGTTTTCACATTTAAGATAGAAAGTTGCTCAGTAATAACTGTCCTCCTAAATTTCTTCACAACCACATTGGCATCTCTTTAATATTCTTTGTGATTTATCTCACTGTTTCTTCATCAATATAACAATCACATCAGTGGGATTACAAGTGAGTGCCACCAAGCTTGACTTTTTTGTGGTTCTGGGCATCAAACTTGGGAAACCAAGTCACCTCGCCAGCCCTTCCTCCACACTTTGAAGACATGTTACTTAGCATAACCATGTTTACATTCATGACATTGTCCCAACGGATTGGACCTCTTATTGTGTGGTTCCCCTTTAATTGCTTCTAAAAAGCTTTTCCCTCAGAATAGTTTTTGCCTTAAAACCTGTCCAGATATTACAGTTATTTTTGTACTCCCAATGGGGTTCTATCCTGATAAGCCCACCATAAAGTTGAAAAATCTTAGTTGAGCCACAAAGATTGGGATCGGATCCTCCAAATAGCTATGTGACATTTATCAAATGTATAATTTCCTATTTTCTCTTTTGCTTATATCCTTGACTTAGAAAATGGCAAGAAATGGGATTTGATTATAATAGCTGATCTGCAAGGGTTTGTCCTCATCGACTGCTGTGGCATTTGTCATTCTCTTCCTTGACCTCCCGATTTATTTTTCTCTCCTTTCTTTTCATCTTTTTCCATCTACCTCCTCTGTTAATTGAAAATTACCCTGGTAGTTTTAACATACACCTCTGTTTGTTTTTGTTTGTTTTCTTGTTGTTGTTTTGAGACAGGGTTTCTCCATGTAGTCCTGGCTGTCCTAGAACTCGCTCTGTAGACCAGGCTGACTTCAACTCAGAGATCTGCCTGCCTCTGCCTCCCAACTGCTGGGATTGAGTGCGTACCACCATCACTGGCTCAACATACACATTTCTTTACCTTTAGTTTAATTGTTTTAACAATGGCACACACACATATGTATGTATATATACCTTACATAGAACATTCAGCATAGATTGAAATTGGTTTTTCCTCAAACATTTTATGACTCAGGAAAAGGTTAAAATGAAAATCTATAGTTACAGGTATGTACATACATACATACTGCACACATACATAGAGTTGATTCTGCTATTCCCAGTCATTATGTGAATGCCAACACAGACATCAAATTAGCAGTCGTAAACCACTGCTCCTGTGGGGAAAATGCAACATTAGGCTCCGGCAGACTTCTCAACACCTTCTCCATGCAATCAACACATAGTCACGGTTATGTGCTCATGTTTAAAGACACTTATCTACTGTGCATCCGTGTTTAACCCTGAGCTCAGGGCAAATGGCCAGGCCAACTCGTGCCTGGGTCTGAGCCGTAGCTCTGAAGTAGTATGCTTGCCTGCCATGCACAAGGCCCTGGGTTTCATCACCAGCACCACAGAAAGGAAATATCTATCTGTATGTATATCTAATCTATCTACCTACCGTCTGTCTCTCTCTCTGTCTGTCTGTCTGTCTGTTCACCTGTCTATCCATATATCTGTCTATCTAACTCTGTATGTCACAGATAAATGAAGGCTGCCTAGCATCTATTTTCTGTGTAGGACACGCCTTAACCTTGTGTTCTTAGGAATGAAAAATATCACTTCAGTATTATTCTTGGAATCCTTTCAAAGCACTGAAACTATCCTCCAAAGAAAACACAACAATAGGAGAGACACCAAACAAAGGCAGAGGAAAGGATCCTTGCTCACAGCACGAGCAGAAACAAGACACAACAGCTTCGTTTAGTCCAGTCTTAGCTGGAAATGCTTATGTAAGTTGAGGGGCTCAAATGTTTTGCCTTTCTGTCCCTACACGCCAGTGAATGGGGACGCAATGCAAGCTGCTGGAATTACAGAAACAATTAAGCAGTAGATGAATTTACAAATACAGACTCTATGGATAGTAAATATCGATTATGTGTGCATACCAGTAAATTGTGAATTACAGCATCATTAATTCATACATTTGTACTTCATCTGGTGCTGTGGATGGAACCAAGGCCTCCCACACTGTGATGGTGGGGACCAGTCTAGAGCCTCCAGCCTGTAGGAAGCAGACCAGGAAGTTACACATCCAGTCACTGTGTTTCTGGCTGACTCTGAGACCGTCACAGTGTCTGGGTTCTCCGTTATAACTATGATCTGATTCTGCACTCTGAAAACTCACCAACAAGGAGATTCAGCCCACATGTCTTTCCTAGCCCCGCTTCAACGACAAGACGAACAACGTAGAGGCCTATGTGAAGTGGTTCAACCGGCTGTGCTATCTCGTAGCGACTGAAATCTGCATGGTGAGTAGCTGCTTGGCCCTGCCTGCCAGTAACAGGCTACCTGGGGGTTGGAAGGATGTACTGAATCCCAACCTCCCAAGCCCAGGGCATGGCCGACCACCATGCCAGACCAGGGAATCTCAGGGTGACTCCACCAGCCGAGGCTGCAGAGGAAGTTGTTGAGGAGTGAAGGCGGCCCTCTGTGTGCCTCAGTCTAGGCCTGTCTGCCTTGGGCCCCTGGGTTGTGTAGCTTGCTTGGGGCTTGGGGGTAAAAAATGGTCTAACCTTTAAGAACTGGAAAATTGCAAATTGAAAGTCTAGGCCAAAAGTGAGGAAATAAATCTACTCCTAAGTCCTTTGTTTTATTTGACACCAAGCCCCTATTGCTTTTGACTAGTGTCTTCTGAGGCTATGTATGCTATTGTTAGTGCTGTTAGTGAATGACATTTGCAGGAGAAAAGCAGGTTATCGCTGCAGGTTTCACGGTGTGTAACAGCCTTGCTTTGAATGCTTATTCAGTTCTCTGAAGGATATGAACGATTTCACCCAAGCCATCAGTCTCCAGGACACTTTTTATCTGTCATTTTTTTGAATATAGAAAATGATGAACCATAATTCTTTAAAAAAAACTGAATTGCAAAACAAGTCTAGGCCAGTGACTGCTTCTGTCAGCAGGAAGTTTTGGCATCCTGGTATTGGCCATGTTGGCCACGCCCTTCCTGGCATCTTCGTTTCCTTTATACCAAGGGTCGTGTCCTCTAAGGTGAAGTACAAGAGGAGAGACTGCCTAGTCCAGTTGGGCTCACAGAGACAGAAGTCAAGGGTCAATGCTCACTAGGGGTCTGCACCTGAGAGAGGGACAGAGCCGTCAGGCGTGTGCCAAGCTGCTCTGTGGTGTCCACGGTGGGGTGAGAGGTCAGCCTTTCTCTAAACCTCACCTAACTCTGTCACTGTGATCGGTGAGTGTGTTGCCTTTTGAACAGCAGGACTACATCTCGGGTGGGCAGCTCTCTGCAGCATGCAGCAGAGACCACTCCTTGGAGGGACTTTGGTGGCACATCTCCAAACGTGTCACAGTACACTTCTTGGTGGCTAGAGAGACCATGACTGTGTGGATGGACAAGCAGGATCCACCCGAGCTGTACTGGCCTGGCCCTGTTCCCATAGTCACATTGCTGGCTTGGCAGCTAAGCCAGGGTTTTTACCTTTGTGGAGACTGGACAGGCACAGCTGGACACCCAGGAACCCTCCTGGGATGACTCAGGGACAGTTTGATTCTGACCCACCAGAAAGGTAGAGTCCAAGCACTTGTCCCCGAGGTGACTTTTCATAGTAGCATAGTTTTCTGACAAAAAAGGAATAAAGGGACAGCACAGAAAGCAATGGCGGGGNGGGGGGGGGGGCACAACGACAACATAAACAGCAGTCTCCAGGCTTGCCGTTTGGCCCTCACTGAGGAGAGAGCAAATTCCATGGTGGAGAGGAAGGAAATGGCAGTACTTCTGTCTTTCATGGGAAGTTAAGCCTTGAGGGGGAACCATCCCAAAGATGCCCCATAGCCCCTCCAGGGCACCTGTGTCCCACAGGAGCATCACGGGGTCACATCTGACCTCAGACTTTGGAGGCGTGTGCTGGGTCTGCCACAAAGGGTCCCGAGACCCTGGGCCTTGGATTTATCCACAGTGAAGTGGGCTTTGAGGACGGCAGGAGGAGGCTGCTTGAATGTGGTGTTTGAGCAGGAAGGAGTGGGGACGCGTGCCCACTGAAGCTCTGATCCTGTCCCCAGCCAGCCAAGAAGAAGCAGAGAGCGCAGGTGATTGAGTTCTTCATTGACGTGGCTCGCGAGTGCTTCAACATCGGCAACTTCAACTCTCTCATGGCTATTATCTGTGAGTGAGCTTGCCCAGACCTGAAGTAGCCTGTGTGAGGACCACCGGAGAGGTTAAAGTGGGCATAGCCGGCAGGTGGGGTGCATGTCGAAGTCTTCTTCACAGTGGGTGGCTGTGGGCCAAGTGGCCAGGAGGCCACATTCCTGCCCCAGAGGCTGATGGAGGTGGTCCATTTGAAGCAGGGTCTGTCCCCCAAGGGTGCGTTTGAAGCGTTTGGTAGTGTATGCCTTAAGGCAGAGAGAATGAGGAGACCAAAATGGATCCTGGTGATGTCATGGTAGGCCTGTGTAGTTGGGACAGGGTCAAAGTTACCTGACAACCTCAGTATAATGAATGCCAGCCCCTACCCACTCAGCCACCCTTCAGCCACACTTAGGGCACACTGAGACCTCTTTGCCTCTGGGAACAAAGGGGACTGTCTAAGCTGGACGAGCCCTCCCAACTCTATACACCTTCTTCTAGCCGGCATGAACATGAGCCCTGTCTCCAGGCTGAAGAAGACCTGGGCCAAAGTGAAAACAGCCAAGTTCTTCATCCTAGAGGTAAACAGAGTTTCTACTCTAAGGGATGTGGCCAGTCCCTGAGTATAGCTGATCACATGCCTCCCTGTCTTCTCCCAGCACCAGATGGACCCCACAGGGAATTTCTGCAACTATAGGACAGCCCTGCGTGGGGCAGCTCACCGCTCACTGACTGCTCACAGCAGCAGAGAGAAGGTAAGGAAGAGACCGTCAAAGGTCAGAAGTGTCCGTCTTCATAGCCCCTTCCTTCTCCAGGCCATAGTATTGACTGGATAAGACTGTATCAGTCTTATTAATCAGCTTTCTGTCTGACACAACCAACTTATAAAGGGATTGGTTTTGACTGATGGTTTCGATGGTTTCAGTCCATGTTTGGAGGACTTTGTTGCTGTGGGCCTTTTATGGGAAAGACACATGATAAGAATTAAATTGCTCACTTGATGGTAGGGGAGCCAATGAGGAGAAAGAACTCAGGGTCTCATAGTCCCTTCAAAGACATGTCCCTTGCTAACTAAACTCTACCTCCTAATGTTTCCACACCCTCCCAAAAACACCTCCCTGGGAAGCAAGCCATAGACATATGGGCCTTTAGAAAATACAGGATCCATACTGTAGCAGTCAGGAACCTAGGAGACCAAATCACCTGGCCCAATCTCTGTCCTAGTAAGCCTATCCCATCCCAGGAGCCAGGATGTTAGAAAGCCAGACAGCAAGGCAGGGACCTCTCTCCAATGAGCATCTATCTACGCATGTGGGCTCCATGCTGCCTAGCTTGCCACTTAACTCTGATGGGCTTCAGCATTCCCATCTGCCAGATTGGAAGACTGAGTCCCTGAGAGGATTCTTCACTGTACAGTTGTACTGTAAGGCCATGGCAGAGCCAGGTATCCAACCCCGTCTTGCACAACTGTGGCTATCCCAGCCTTGTTATAGTCCATCAACTGCTCCTCTGTTCCCAGGACACCGGTGGCGCTGTGTGTCATTTGCAGAGGTACAGGCTCACAGCTCAGGAGTTGGACTGTAGGGTGAATATGTAGAAGCTGGGCTGAACTCCGATTGGAGAAGTCACTTGCCACGGTGGATCTCTGCATGGTTTTTCTCCCGTCCATGCTGAGGCTGGGTGGCCGTGGGGCAGGTAGACAAGCTAGGATTTCATATGCCTGTGCTCTGAGCCCTCTTCTAGCTCTGGGCTACTGGGGTGGGGCCCACGCTTTTACGTTGATCTGCACCCTCTCCCTTCCAGATTGTCATCCCCTTCTTCAGCCTGCTCATCAAGGACATCTACTTCCTCAACGAGGGCTGTGCCAACCGCCTTCCCAATGGGCATGTCAACTTCGAGGTGGGTCCACAGGCCTTCAATGATGTCAACGAAGAAGACACACTACTAAAAGTACCCAGCATGAATAAGGGTGGAAGCTGGAGAGATGCCTCAGAGAAGTACTTGTGGTGTACTTTCCTGAGGACCTGAATTCCATCCCTGGAACCCATGTGAAGAAATGCTGTTTGTTGGCACGTGTTCATAATCCTAGACCCGGAAGGAGGAGAAAGGTGGATCTCTGGGGCTCTATGGTCAGTCAGCCTAGCCTAGTTAGCTCGCTCTAGGCCAGGGAGAGACTGTCTTAAAAAGCAAGGTGGACAGTACCTGAGGTTATCCTCTAGCCTCTGCTTGACCACATACACCTGTAGTCATACAAACACAAACACACAGACAAAAGTTGCCAGCATGGGACTGCTAGCCCCCCAATCGCTGGGTTAATGGGGGCTTCAGGGAAGGCAGAATGCAGCAATCTACATCTCAGAGTGGGATTATCTGAGCCGCCCCCCCCAACATCACCCAGAGCAAGAGGCCGAGGCTCAGGCACATGCCAACCAGCACTCTGGGATAAATATACACAGGGTACAGCATCGTTTTGATCCTTGAAGAGCACCAGGCTGAAGAGAAAGCCAGCAATGTAGACCTATGGGGACAGCTGGCAAGGTCCTTTAAGGACCACACAAATAAGTAGTACATGGTAACCAGGGCAGGTCCCCAAAAGGAGGGACCCAGAATGGAGTTCTGAAGCAGAACCACAGAGGGCAGAAGCGAAGAGAGATGTCTGCTCCCTCAGCTCACCAGGCTCATCAAATGTCCTCTCCTCCAGGAAACCCCATTACCCCTCAGGTGGAAAGATCTCACCTGCCGGAGTCCCACAGCAGGCAGGGCATTGGTCATTCACTCAGAACTGGAGTTCCTGAATGCCTCAGAAGAGCCCACCCGCATCCCTGCGTGGCCGGTGGGCTCTGCAAACAGAGTCCTGCAGGGCATGAAATAGTAGGACCTTCCGATCTGTGGGAAGAAAGAGGCTCTTGTCCTGCAGGAAGGCCAGCAAGTGACCTTCGGTGGCCACCTGGTGCCCTTGCAGCCTTTGGCTCCAAGAGGCATAAATCCTGGACTTGTTACTGACTCTATATTAGTGATCCTCAACCTTTGGGTTGCAACCCCTTCAGGGTCAAATGACCTTTTCACAGGGGTTGCCTAAGACCTCAGAAAACACAGATATTTACATTACATTTTTTTATTTTTTGGTTTTGGGGGTTTCTTGAGCTAGGGTTTCTCTGCGTTGCCCCGGCTGTCCTGGAACTTGCTTTGTAGACCAGGCTGGCCTCAAACTCATAGAGATCTGCCTGCCTCTACCTCCCGAGAGCTGGGATTAAAGGCCTACCCTGCCACATCACCTGGCTACACTACAATTCTTAACAGTAACAAAATTACAGTTATAAAGTAGCAACAAAAATAACCTTATGGTCGTGGGGTCACCACATGAGGAGCTGTATCAAAGGATCGCGGCATTAGGAAGGTTGCTGCTGCTCTATCGGAAGCTCATCCCCTCCCTCTGTAAAATGGGCCACAACTATGGTCAAACAGAGGTCTTGGAGGCTGTCAAAAACTCTGTGGGTGTCTCCTGCTCTTGAGGACCACAGCACAAGCCTGGGCTCTTTATCCTATAGCTGGTGTCTGCACCAATCTCAGGTGACCCACAGGCCTGGTTGTCCCAAAGCTGGCAGAGTCAGGGAGACCGTCCAACCCAGCATGTGGTCCCAGGCTCTTGTCTAGAGGCCACGTGGATGAGACAGCAGGGGCCCAGGGGCCTGGGATGGGCTTTTTCTGGTAGTAATCCTGACACATAACTGGGAGTAGGGACTCCGTCATTTCCTCATTGAATTGGTCCCTAGAATCAGAGCTGAGGAAGACTATGAAACACCCACTCATGTGACCACACCCTGAGGGAGCAGGTGCGGGAGGGGGTGTGCTAGACCCCGCTACTAGGACTGATTGAGGAATGACTCAGGGCAGGTTCTGCTACAGGCTTGACTTTGGGCTGTGTCCTGTTTTCTTTGCTAGGGGGTGGGAGAATGAGAGAGGATTTCTTTTGGCTTATAGTTTTGTAGGGATGAGAGTCCATCATTGAAGGGAAGGAGTGGAGGAAAGAACAGGAAGCTGGCTGATCATGTTGCATCTGCATTCTGGAAGTGGACCCCAAACAGAAAGTGGGGCCAGGCTGTAAACCATCAAAGGCCACCAGCAGGGCTCTACTGTCCCCAGCAAATCTCCACCTCCCAAAGGTCCCATAACCTTCCAACAGCGCCACCAACTGGGGAAGAAGTGCTCAAACACATCAGCCTACAGGAAGCATTTCACAGTCAAACGACAGCCGGCTGCTATGTGCTTAAAACCTTGCTGAAAGTTAGCATACTTTGAATATTTAAACACATATGCAGCTAGCCCTCTGTTTCCACGAGTTCTGCATTGGAGAATGGAAAATATTTCATATTTACATCTGTCCTGAAGGAGTACAGACTGTTTCGCTTGTCACCGTTCCCGGGACAATGCACACGGAAGCCATCTGCATGGCTCTTACATTGTGTTAGGTGTGAGGAGCAACCTGGAAATGGTTTAACAGCCAGAAACAGGAGGTGTATCTGCTACATGGAAATACTACACCATCTTAAAAAGGGGATGAGAGCCTCTGAGGATTTGGGTATCTCAGTTGGGGTGAAGGGATCCTAGAACCAATGGCTTGTGCAGATTAAAAGATGATTTTATTTTTAAAAAAATACAGGTAAAAGAATTTACTTAGGGCTGTTGAGATGGCTCAGTGGATGTAGGTACTTGCTGCCTGACGACCTGAGTTCCATCCCTAGGATCCACATGGTAGAAGGACAGAACTGACTCCAGCGAGTTGTCCTCTGACCTCCACCTGTGCCCCAGTGAACACATATGCCTACACATATACATACATACACAATAAATACATGTCATAAGATTTTTAAGACCTCACCTGGGTTGCAGAGATAGCTCAGCAGTTAAGAACATGTACTGATCTTCCACAAGACCCCAGTTTGGCTCCCAGCACCGTGTCACTCACAAATGACTGTGGCTCCGGCTTCAAGGGTTCCGACACCCTCTTCTAGCCTCTGTAGGCTCCTGCACTCATGTACACATGCCTACATATTTACACATAATTAAAAATAGCATAAATCTCTTTAAATTACTTAAATCTTATTGAAATAGATTTACTGAACTATAACCCTATAAGTCAACAAGTATGTGTCATGTTCCCAAAAGAAAAACACAAAAAGAAATTCAAATAAAGCTATTCACATTCTTGCTACATGCAGGCAAAGGCTGTGGGCAGTCAGGTGTGACACATACCTTTAATCCAAGCACTCTGGAGGCAGAGGCAGGAGGATCTCTGTGAGTTTGAGGCCAGCCTGGTGTATGTAGTTATTTCCAAGCCATCAAGGCTACATAGTGAGACAGTGGTTCAAAAAGCTATGGCTGCCACCCCCCGCCTAAGGCGACAGGGGTCATGGATTGCTAAGAGGAATGAAGGAGACTTGGCAAGGTGGCTCTCAGGGAACTCCCAGCAACCTTTTCCTGTCACTTGCAGCCCCATGTTCCTTCTCAGGTCCACAAGATCACTCAAGGGTGATGAGCTAAGGCTTTTGCCAAGGCAAGCCACTCACTTTGTTCCATTCTGTGTCTCTGTAAACCCTGCAGAAATTTCTGGAACTGGCCAAACAGGTTGGAGAGTTCATCACCTGGAAACAAGTGGAATGTCCTTTTGAGCAAGATCCCAGCATCACCCATTACCTGCACACTGCCCCCATCTTCAGTGAAGACGGTAAGGTAGCCCCGTGGCCTCGACATCCAGGCAGTAGGACTGTCCAGTCTTTAGTCGGTCACTGTGCCAGGAACCCAACTCTGGGCAGAGACACAGCTCAGTCCTGCTGGCCCCAAGCAGAGCTGGTTAGACATTCGGTCACCGTGCTGGGAACCCAACTCTGGGCAGAGACACAGCTCAATCCTGCTGGCCCCAAGCAGAGCTGGTTAGACATTCTCTTGTCTAACCAGCGCCCAGGTGCCTCCTAAGGAGCACAAGACAAACCCAACAGGTCACAGGCTAGAACCTCAAGGACCCCTGAGTCCAGAGTCCTCTCTGAGCACAGAGAGGTCATTGTTAAGCTTTCTAACCATGTCTGCTGCCATGACAAGCCTAAGGAACACGGTTGTCTTTCCACGGTGTCAGAATTCTACACAAAATGGAAGAACTAGAGTAGGGCCTAGGCACATTTCAACATCAATCTCCCTGGTTTTCCTCATTAATAACATGGGAGTGAGGATAAGAACCAGGGCTCACGCAAGGAGAGCGGAGTTATGGGTCTCTCCATGGTTAGTGGGTGTATGGGGGCACTGTGTGAGGGTAGCATGGGATACACACTAGCATGAGACATTAATGTCTGGAAACTACTGAACCCAAGGCCTCACACATCACCAGGCAAATGTCCTATCTCTGAGATCTGTCCCCGGGCCTCTTTTTTGTCTTGAAGCAAGGTCTCACTAAGTTGCCTTGGATGGCTTTGAATTCATTTTGTAGCCCAGGCAAACCTGACCTTGTGATCTTCCTCCCTCAGCCTCCAGAGTAGCTGGGGTTGCAGGCCTGTGGTGCCAGGTCTGGCTTGTTGAATGCACAGATTTGGCAGTAGCAGTTTTGTTCTTCAGAGGTTTATTGGGACATAACCGTGTCATAACAAGCAGCGTCACATCCCAGGAAATGTTAGTGTAGACAGAGAAGTCTTGGTTTGGGGTTTGTTGGTTTCGCTTTTTGTGGTTACCTATATTTGTTTTATTTTGTTTGTTGAGGCAGACTCTCACTCTGTAGCTCAGGTTAGCCTAGAACTTATGTAACCCAGATAGCTCCAAACTCACACTTGGGTCCCCCAGGGTTGGGATTTCAGGCAAGGACCAGCATGCCCAACTGACAAAGAGATTGTTGTAAAACTGAGTACTGGTGACATCTTATGACTAAGAAACTGCAGTCTTGGGCATTGGCTCATTTTAGACAAATGCTATCCATGCTCACAGAGAAACAAAACTCAGTGTCTATAAGTTCCCTTTGTTACAACCTCAAGCTGAAAACAATCCCAGTGTCTGTCAGTGGGTGAATGGTTAAACAAACTGTGATACATCCCCACTTTAGAAACAGGATACATATCGTTGATACATGCCACCTCATGGATGAGTCTCCAGTCTTAAAAAGATTAAATATCTGTCATTCATCTATCTATCTATCTATCTATCTATCTAATATAGATGACTTTATTTATATAACATTTTTAAATTATTAAAAGAAGGAAATGGAGAATATATTAGTAATTGTCAGAAATTAAAAGTAGGGGTGGGGTCATCAGGGTTGTGGATTGGTGATAGATTTGCTGCCCTGGGTTCAATCCCCAAAT
>LOJH01039636.1:0-14794 GCA_001685095.1 Ellobius talpinus | reverse complement strand
GCATGATGAAGGCTAATTGCCACGTGGCGGCAGTGGTGCCCTACAATTTAACTCACTTCTCCCATGTAAAGAATATTTTCCTTGTACGTGAAAGATGGAGAAGTGGAGTGGGGACCCTGAAGGAGTCGAAGGCAAAGAGCGAGGATGTGTGTGTATGATGTGTAACGTTCACAAATGAGTAAACTATTCTATTAAAAAACATGCAGCAAAAATATAAAGGCTGAAAGATGAGCATATAAGACACAAACCTAGGAAATGCACATATTAAGAACTACATAAGTGAAGTTCTTGTCATGCACATGTTTTCCATGGTTTAGCACACTTATGCAGTTCACATATGCACTAGTATGTTGAATTTCAATATAGGAAGTAACTTTTAATACATCATAAAGCAATGGCAATTAGTCATTATATAATTTTATAAATACCTATTCTAATTCCCAGTATGATGTCAATAATCTTTTGCTTTATTTACTTAATTGTTAACTCTTAATAACATGTTAAACAATGAAATTTAGAGTGATATTTCTCTGTATGCAGTCTATGAATAATATTTGAATATATATTACAATCTACAGTCGTAGTAAAAATGCTAAGAACAGAAAAACAGAAAAAAAGAAGCCCTGTAATGTCTCTATCTCCAAAAACCTGTCTGCCATTCACTGCCAAAGACATGTTTCCTGACTACATAGAGAGAAATCAATAAGCTCCAGAACTATTGTCCTTCTTAGCTTTACCTGTATACTTGACAAAGCCTAGAGTCACCTGATAAGGACCCCTAGATCACATTGGCTGACTTAATTGTTAATTGATGTTCGAGAGCCCAGCCTACTCTGGATGACTCCATTTCCCAGGTGGATTGTTCTAGGCTGTATGAGAAAGGTAAGTAAATAAACAAACATGCATGAGGATGTCAGGGAGCCAGTAAGCAGCAGCCTTCATGGTCTGATGTGCTTTGTCTCAAGGTATTTCTGGGTGGGATAGCAAGAAGACCAGCCTTTAAGTTCCTGCACTGGCTTCCCACAGTGATTGAAGTGTAAACCAAAGTGCTTTTCAACAAAATGTGTTATCACAATAATAGAATTATGCCATTTATAATTCATGTAATCCTTTGTTTATATATGTTAATTACATAAAGTTTACATTGTAATATTTGACCTAACATTGAAAGTCTCCAAAACTAGAGCATTAGCAATGATATTATGAGCAGTTGGATATTGAAGGAAGAATAATCTTGGTACTGAAAGGGTTGATTTCAGTTACATGAGTGCCAGTGAATAAACAACACTAGTGTAAGTGCATGTTGAGAACATGCAACTAGCCAGAGTCTTCAGTCAATGTTGAGGATGAGCACCACATGCTTCACAGTGTGTAGAGGATGTGAACTATAATGGTTTGTTAAGAGTAATTCTGTACAATGTGCTAATACAAGTTGTAACTTTAAATTGGATTTGTGATTACTGATATGCAGAGCAGATTTTCAGTTTATGTGTCATTGCATAAAACATAACTTGCTTCCAGTTGTGTATCTCAATGTCAGTGTTGAGTGACTGATTCTAAATAAAAGTGTCTTAACTTAGTAGAGTTATTGTTTACCTGAATAAAATGGTTGCTTCACCTATGCTTTGCACTCAGCACGAAGTACATATTTCAGTATACACAGAATGCCTTGTTTACCCTTGACATATCATTAATGCAATAATTTATATACAGGCAATGGTATTTTCTTTGGAAAATATTCAAAGTTATATTGAAATTGTGTAATGATCTTCAGAAAATTCAGGAAAAGAGCAGATAATCAAAGTGCATCAGATCATGGATGCAAATGAACTAGGAGTGAAGATGCTTTTCTATCCTGTCTCTTTAATTCCCATTACTATATTTATTTGTTCTTGTATTACATTGCTCACAGTATGGAAGCAAATATAGAACCTACCTCACTATGAATGCTGTGCACAATAAATAAACACATCCAAGGGGGGCTTATAAAGGACTGGAGTCAGTAACTCATAAGAAAGTTTACCTAGTAAAAATACTTTATTATGACCAATCAACAGATACAGAGGGATGTATCAACCTGAAAGAGGGAATATATAGAAATTTGACTGAGGGAAAAATTATATGATAAAAGGAGTAGATGATAAGAAATAAAAGTTTACAAGTGCTTAGAGAAAGGAAATGTCATTTAGTGGAAACTTATGAGATGAATCATGTTTTACAATAAAATAGTATAAATTTAGCATATTTTTGGCAAGGCATTATAGCATGAATAATAAAAACCCAGATACCGATATTGGGATTCAGCCTGAAGATCAGAAAATCAAAACAGCCAACCACTAGACAGAACATTTTACCTCTACCAAATCTTCAGAACAAAAGGGCAAGTTCCTGTCTCCATGAATCCTCAACTCCACACTCCACTGAGTTCCTGTCTCTTCCCCTTACATTGCTCATGTGTCCACCATATTGCTCCTGTGTCCACCTCCCTAGTGAGAGGATTAAAGGTGTGGGATCCCAAGAGCTGGGATCACCTTTGTGTGAGCCCTGTTTCTCTTTTAGACAGATTCATTCTCGTGTAGCCCAGGATGGCCTTGAACTCACAGAGATCTGTCTGCCTCTGTCTCCCTAGTTCTGGGTTTAATGGTGTGTACCACCACTCCCTGGCTTGTATGGCTACCTAGTGTGGCTCCAATGCCCTCTGACCTTCAGACAAACTTTATTAATTAAATCACAAATAATATACCACTATAAGAGTTTACACTTTGCAAAAATGAATGCCTTCTTAAATCAGGAATAAGCAATATATGATTGAAAACATGTTTAAAATTCTAGTATTTTATACAGATCAAGGTGAATACAACACATAACATTTTATTTACTATGGCACAAATGCCATAGTATGTTTTGCAATCCATGTGTAAATGTGACCTGAGAAGATTTCTGTTCAACCAAAAGAGAACAGATACTTAATAGAAGGAGAATATGATATTTTGGCAAGTAATGTAGATTTTAAACAACTTAATGGAACATGAGGAACATTTGTATTTTCTGTTCCTTACTCCTGCTGCAGATGTTTTTGTGGTAAAATTCTGCTAGAAATCTTATTAACATTTTCATTTTGTAAGTAAAATATAAAACAAAGTGAAAATACTCCTTCAAACAAAATTAGTTATGTAAGTTTCTCATTTAATGTCCTTTTAATTCACTGTGTAAGAAATACTAACTTTCAATATTTGTTACACCACCTTTAAAGAAAGCTGCTGCTCTCTCATAAAACTCATTTATGTGAAAATTTCAGAGGACGGCCCATCAGAAGCTGTACTCTGGAGAGAAGCTTCAATCAAAATTATCTGAAAGATTTGATTAGCCTTAAATTCTACTCAACGTTATAACAAACCCTCATCCTACTTTCCAGAATGCTGCTTTCCTTTTGTCAATTATCTCGAAAGAATTGAATGATGTGCACCATCACCAACATTGATGCACATCCACACACTAACATGAGAAGAAGAAGCAACAAAGTCATTCTAGTATGCTGGGGTCCTGGTAGGCTTTCCTAATCATGCTAAGATTAGAACTGCTTGGCTTTGCACTGCAGTGTAGGGTTTTGTGTGTTCTGTAGATATTTACAGCAGGCTAGAATAAGAGTTGCAAATGTTCAGTTTAGATCCCTGTAAAATGTTTATGAAGCATTCAGTGATGACCATTGATGTGGGGAAGTTACAATGTCTTACGGAGGGAGAAGCAAATCTGACACTTTTCAGAACTTCTTTTCTCATGGGTCTCTATGCTTGATCCCAGGAGTGAAAATAAGATGTGATCTCTGTTATTTCAGTTAATTATTCTAGTCTGGAAGATAATTATGTGAACTGATGTAACAGACAGTATCTTAATAGGTGTTATATAAGAAGAATAGATTAAGAGATCTAGTATCCCAGAAAGCAGAGGCAATGATGAGAGTTTTGACAAGATCCTACACACTGGATATATTTAGAATGAGACTAGCATGACCAGCCAGTTGCAATCCCACTAAAATGAGTTCACAGCTAACAGGATGTGATATTTATTACAGTTATGAATCTTTTAAAGTTTTAGATAAAATTGGCCTCTCACTTTCTCTCTCTCTCTCCCTTTCTCCCACTCTCTCTTGCTCCCTTTCCCTGTCTCTCTCCCTCTCTCCCTTGCTATCTTTCTGTGTCTCTCTCTGTCTCTCTCTCTCTGTCTGTCTCTCTTGACATCTCTCCCTCCCTCTTTCTCTCTTTTTCAACATAGATAGATGTTCTATACTAATTGTAGGGCTTGGAAAATATATTGCTATGCTCAAATCTGACTTAAATCTCGAGGTCATTGTGACAGACTCCTGCTGTTGCAATATCGAGTCTACATTCAGTGAGCCCTGATGTTTTATATAAGAAGAGAAACAAAACTAGAATCCAATGTCCTCACAGTTGCCACACTAGTCAGGGAGGCATATCAAAGCATGGCTCAACCCTCATCAGAGCAGGTTCTTTTTATGATAGATGGAAATTAACACAGAGACCCACATCTGGACAATGTACAGAGAATAAGAGATTCTGGAGCTCTCAGTCCTAAATCGATTGTGTTCATCAAACTCCTCCTCTCAGGGCTCAAGGCTAGGTGAAGAAGAGGAGACAATGATTATAAGAGCTACGGGTAGCTACGGGATTACTCCAAGAAAACTGTAATCCAGATACAAAGGGACTTATTCACAGAGACTATTATTACATCCACAAGATCTACACAGATTCAAGCCAGAAGGGATACCAACACTCATGAGGGGAAGTAGACAATATCTCATCCTTAACTCAATTGCTATATACCTACCAGGAAAGGGAAAATCAGTTTTCTTCAAAGGAGTATTGGTAGGCATATCAGTCACACTACAAGGAAGGGCCTATGCTCAGGAATAATTATCAATCACAAAATATTCTTTGTGATTTTGTGTATTTTTTGCAGTCTTTGCATCCAGCACAGAGCACAGAGAAGTACTAGTTATGTGCTCACTAGGTCACTTGTTAAGGGGCTAATGAATGGGTTTGCTTCAAGTCTCTCAAGCAAAAGACCAGGACTATGCTTTCCTTCCATAACAGAACAGAAAACATTCTAATTAAGTCATCCATTTTGCTTTGCACTTCCTAGTTGACACCTTTACTATTCTAACAACATTTTTGCATGCACAGGAAGGCAGCCATTCATACCTTTCTGCTATACATGTCTAAGGTAACTGCTCTACCCAGGGTGCACATTTTTTTCTTGCCATAGAACCATTTTTCTTGTGTATGGTTGGGTAAATCTTGGTGGAGGTCACCTGCTACCCGTTCTGCACTATCTTCCTTTCTGTGTCTTTGATTTATGAAGTGCTTTGTATTCAAACTGCAAATGCAAGAGAAACCTTTTGCCGAGCTGAATATTGAATCTTTATGCTCCACAAATATGAAAAGCTTAATTTTCAAACAAAGACAAATCACTAGAAATTAATACAGAAGAAATTTATTTTTCAAAGCAGAAATTTTTAAGTTGTTTTGGGAGAAAATATTCATGTCTTACCTTAGAGACCTTTTGAACAAGGCGTGTTCTATGTATACTGTGATAGAAACATCCATAGTGGATTTGGCTCGTTTTCCCAAGTATGTGCAGTGGCTTACTGATTTCCACAGGTGAGCTGGCAGGGAGATAGATGTGGCTTGAAAGCTTGTAGGCTGACATGAATAATAAAACAGAAACTATATTAATTACAACACTGTTTGGCCAATAGCTTAGGCATATTTCTAGTTAACTCTTTTTTTTACTTTTTTATATTATTGATTTTTATTGAGCTCTACATTTTTCTCTGCTCCCCTCCCTGTCTCTCCCTTCCCCTTTAACCCTCTCCCAAGGGCCCCATGCTTCCAATTTATTCAGGAGATCTTGCCTTTTTCCACTTCCCATGTAGATTATATCTATATATGGTTCTCTTAGGGTCCTCATTGTTGCCTAGGTTCTCTGGGAGATTGTGATTTGTGGGCTGGTTTTCTTTGCTTTATGTTTAAAAACCACTTATGAGTAAATACATGTGATAATTGTCTTTCTGGGTATGGGTTACCTCACTCAGAATGAAGTTTTTTAGCTCCATTCATTTGCCTGCAAAATTCAAGATGTTATTTTTTCTGCTGTGTAGTACTCCATTGTGTAAATGTAACACATTTTCCTTATCCATTCTTCTAGTTAACTCTTACATCTTAAATTAACTCATATCTATTAATCTGATTATCACCATGAGGCTGTGGCCTACCAGTAAGTTTCTGGTTGGTAACTGGCATCTTTCTCCTTCTGTAGCAACATGGGGTTTCCTTGACTCAACCTACTTTCTCTCTATATCTCTGTTCAGATTTCCCACTTGGCTTTACTCTACTAAGCCACTGGCTGAATTAGCTTTTTTAATAGCCAATGATAATAAAACATATTCATATCAGACAGAGGGGAATCCTATATCATCTCCCCTTTTCTGTCTAAATAAAAAGGAGGGTTTTATTTATAACATAATAAAATTACATATAACAAAAGAGGTATCAAGCAAGAATTATAGTTACAATATTTATATCTACTTTATCTTATCATAACTAAGGAAAGCTATAATTATAGCTATATATTCTTCAACTCCATCAAAGACCCCAGAAGATTATAATATTACCTAAGTTAACTGGAAGTGCATTGTAAGCAACTTCCAAAACTCTAAAATTGATAGGGACATATTGCTGGCTAGACAGTCACCCAAGGTTCTTCTGTAACATTGGGATATCCATCTTCAGCCTACAGGCCAATAGTATCTTGTACACTTTTCTACAAAGCAGGAAATTTGAAGATCTCTTTTGCCTCTAATGGCAGTTTGTCAGTCACATTCTTCTATATCCTGCAGAATGTCTAACAGATTCTTTCATGAAGCAGGACCCCTGAAGGATGGTCTCACTTTTAGGCAAGTTAAGCAGTCATTTTTCTGTGGGTCCTGTGATGGGGGAAACTCTATCAACCAATCACATCTAGTTAGTGTGTGGCTACCTGGGGCTCAGATAGAAAAACTGGGAGGAACCAGGTGCATGCTCTCTCTGCACGGTGCCAGACAGACAGATAGGACGTTGGGCCTCCCACTCTTGTAGCATGAGTTTCCCCTTTTCAACCATTAAAATATAACTGTTATTCTTGAGCTGCTCTGGTTATTTATTGTACTGACCTAATTCACAACAGTCCTGCATCATGTTCAGTTCATACAGCATACCATCAAGCAGAACAGGCAAGAACAGTGTCTTGCTCAAGTGGTTAACAAACTTCATAAGGAGCTCCTTCAATGCCTATCATCCTCTTGAAGTAGAATGATGTTGCCAGGAACTGATGTGTCTCACTGTTTAGAAAAGTCTAATTTCTTAAAAACTTTTAAATGGCATGTTCTGTATTTCTTTGAAAGGTTTGAAGAATATCCATCTGAAATATATCTCTGTACATGTAAAAATACATAACTCTCATGACTGCAAGTTTGGCTATTATAAATGACTGCTTATTAAATATGCTATTTTAAATTATACATTACATTTTAAATGAGATGTCTAAACATAATACCTTAAATAAGAGTAGAACTATACATATCCATACCAATGTAAAATATTCATTTCTATATTGTATCCCCCTTTAAGTGAGAACAAACATTTATAAACAATCATGTTGGGAATTTGAGCATAGTTTTCTCCAAACTGCTTACTGCTGTTTCTTAGGCAAAGTGTATTTAGGGGTTTACAGAGACCATTTAGGGGGTCCTGTTCCATCAAACCACATTAGATTGGAAGGAACCCACAAGTTTTCATCCTCTATGGAAACAAAAGCAGAACCTCTTTTCCAAAGTAACATGCTTAGATTCAAAATTTGAAGTCAAGATACCTTTATGTTGGTTTAACTTAGCAGCTCCCAGAATCAAATATCTGTCTGCAATCAAAAAACTCAAAGAAAACACAATAATATAATTATTCCAGACTCTCTGTGTTTATGCCATCTTTAAGTGGGCTTTTATTTTTACTTCTTTAATCCATGACCGTCTATTCTTTTATATTACTTTTACTGTCTCTTTAAAGACTTTGTTTTATTTTTAACACTATTGATTTCTTTTTTATAATGGTCTATACCTCTTTTCTTCTCTCTCCCAAGAGTATGTACATTTTTTAAAACACACTGTGCCTTGTTTAGAGGTCTATTATGTCTGAATCTGTACTATTGTGTATCTGAAAGCCTTTTCTGACAAGGAGCATTTTAAAATGCTAAGCAGTTGGGGACATAGCAGCTAAGGATACTGACTACACCTCTCTCAGCCTTTTAATATGGTAGAGGTAGTTCATCACCAGCTCTGTGACCACAGGGTGGGAGATTTGCTCATGACCTCAACTCTGGGAAGCAGTTGGGCCCATGCTGCCATCAATTAACTTGCAGCATGTTGCCCAGAAACTCCGTTTGAGTGCAGGACATGCCAAAAGAGGCAGAGTTTATTTGCCAGCAGAAACCAGGAAACCTTCCCTTAAAGAAACTGTTCAGTTTTTGCAACTAAAACTGAGTAAGGAAACCTCTTAAAAAAGCAGTGCCTTTGCTTGTCATCAGCAAATAGAGCCTATCTGAATATATGCTGCTACAAAGAAGCTGTGCTTAACTCTGTTCGTTTGAGTCTAAAATTCCTTCCCAAAGTCAGGTTTTATGTGGTTGTAGTTGCTCCATGTTGGGTGCCATTTTATAGGTGGTGTCGAGGCCCAAAAAGTCCAAAGGCAGAGAGTTTGGGACTTGTTTCTAGTTCCTACAAGGTTATTGTGCTTCCACCTCAGACAAAGGTCCCACCTAGTTGTAAATCAGAGAGTTCGGCTCTCTCAAGGTTATTGTCAACAGGTGTGGTTAATTGCCAGATTTTGTGTTCCTGGAATAGGGAAGTAGTTTGTTCCTACCTCAAACAAAATTCTAAGGATCCAACTAAGTTGCACTTCCCTTTATGGAAATAACTTTGGACCACTCAGGGAGTGCTTTACTTACAGAATATTTGGTCTAGGGCATGAGTCTAGGCTTGAGTGTGACTTGGCAACTTGCTTTGTTCTAGCAACAGAGTACTTAAAGATGAATGTACCCTGTGATTTTCAATTACTCTGCTAATTTAGTCTTTTGTCTTACTCCTACCTTTTGGGGTCAGGAGTATTTTAAATAGTTGGAAATTAAATATAGGCAAATTTTCAGTACTCACTTGAAAATTCCCTCCTGATACTATCCTATATGTTTCTTCATTTTATTATTTTCAATTGCATCTTCATATTCTTTACTATATTTCTAATCCCTACTCCCTTACCCCAGTGAGAGGTATTTTTGAAGAGGCTGGTGCCTGACATGGTGGGCACTGCTCTTTTATTTCCAGACTCCCAATCCCAAATAATAGCACCAAAACAATATTAATTACAACACTGTTTGGCCAATAACTTAGGTATATTTCTAGCTAATTCTCATATCTTAAATTAACTTCTGTATTACCACAAGACTGTGGCCTACTGGTAAGGTTCTGATTGACAGCTAGTGTCTTTCTCCTTCAGCAGTTACATGACATCTCCTTGCGTCTGCCTACTTTCTCTCTATATCTCTGTTCAAATTTCCCACCTGCCTTTACTTTACTAAGACATTGGCTGAAACATCTTTATTAATAACCTGTGGCCATAAGACATATTCATAACATACAGAGGGGAATCCCACATGGATTGAGCAGTTTGCATAATAGTAACCAGGATTGGAGCATAAGGTACAAACTGCTTTGTCCTCTGCGCCTGCTTCACTGCATGTGTATCAAAAAACATGGATTCTAATTCTTCATTACTCCTACAGCAAGAAGGTTCCTTCAACTAGGGATTCTGTTCAAGAACTTGTTAATTTCTCACAAGTAGGAGAAATGGGTGAACATCTGAAATACAAGATGGAACAAGCATCAGCAAGCTCAGAGCTCTTCAAGGAGAATTGAGATTTCTAGTCAGCAGAGAATGTCATGTCTCCTGGTTCTGAGTATTGCCTCAACTCCTCCCCTGCTGGCAATGATAATGGGGTAGATCAGGTACCCATGAGTTTTCTCACACATAAATTCCATTGATTTTTTTTACTTCCTCATATAAAGCATTACTAATTCATTACACCTTGATCTCATAATCTATATTTCTATCATAAATCTGTCAGAGTATTTTTTGGAAAGCTGCCTTCCCAATACAAATCCTTATAGAGAAATTTGTAGCACTAGGGAAATGAGTAAACTATGCCATTATTTAAGAACACATGCTTGCTGCAAGAAGTTGAGACTCTAAGGTAAATGCAGAACTGTAACTCACCATGGTACTTCTTAGGGTTGCTTTGTGTTTTACTGTAAGCATCTTTGATCACACTGAAGCAGAGCTATGTGAACATCTAATTCTTAGACCCAGTTTTACCCAATTCATAAAGTTTTTAATTAAATACTTATTTGTCTGATTGTTGATTTTAGTCACTTATGATGCTTTCATTTCCTGATCTATAAAATGAATGTCAATATGATGTCCAAATCTGAAGATCAGTTGTAAAGAATGAATAGTAACTGATTTTTCCCCATCATAATTAGAAATGAAGTTTTATTCCATGTAAATATTATGAAAATAGGGCAGTTCTAGGATATCAGTTATTAGGAAAATAATCCTTATTACTTTGGCTGGCTATGACACATTTAGTAATTTAAGCAATATAAATTATCATCTTTCTATTCATAGGTCGGAAGTCCAACACATGCCTCAGTGAACCAGAAGTATTGCAGTGACAGCTCCTGTTTGCATTCCTAACTGATATTCCACCTCTGTATTCTTCCAAAGGTCTAAAGGTGTACATGGTCCACCTCAAAACAGTCATGCTGACTCTGTTCTTTCCCCTACACTCACATATTTTTCTGACTGCTCTCTCATTGAGAGTCTTGGGAGATTTCTTTGGACACACACAGATAATTCAGAGAATTATATCTGTCTTGGCGAGGTTTTCTATTGCTATGAAGAGATACCATGACCATGGGGACTTATAAAGGTAAAAACTTAACTAGAGTGGTTCACAATTTCAGAAATTTAGTTAATTATCATCATGGCAGGACATCGAAGACTGCAGGCAGACATGGTGCTAGAGGAAGAGCTGAGATTCCCACATCTTGAATTGCAGGCAACAGGGAGTGGTCTAGTGTCACACTGAGGGAAGTTGGAGTAAAAGAGAACTCAAAGCCCACCCTTGCATTGACACACTTCCTCCATCAAGGACAAAACTAATTCAACAAGGCCACACCTCCTAATAGTGACATTTCATTTGGAGCTCATTTTATTTCAAACTACCATATTTCCCTAGCCTTAAATCTGAGATCAACAACCTTAATTTCACATGCAAGCCCAAGTGCCATGAAATACACACTCTTTCTCATGTATGAGATTCTTAATATCATAGAAAGTCATATTCTGCCTACTCCACTTGTAAAGATAAGGCAGCTGAAAACAGGCACCATTTAACAGGAATGGTATTTTCATTCAGCAGATTATATCATAAGCTCACACTCAGGAAACTAGCACTTTGTGGCAATTTGAGGACTCATCACAGCTGTTCATCCTCTTCATTCAGAGCTTGGCTGGGATTTCTATAGAAACTTCAGAGCTTTAGGTTATCCTTGCTGAATCACAAGGTTCCCTGAAGTTTGAACACTATAAATTTAGTCTATTACTCATAAACTGTATAATTCATGCAGGCCTCTCTGGTGGGTGTTCACTCAAGTGCAAGATGTCTTGGTTTAATCCCCAGTACCGGGAAAAAAATAGATACCACATAATCTGTCTATATAGGATTTTTATGTTTTGCAAACCAAATACTAACTAGACTTAAATAATTTCTATGGGAAATGGAAAATGTAGATGATACTCTGTTGTGATATATGATATAAATACAATGATAGAGAGAAGATAGATAAATAGAAGTAGCCATGTAGTATTGCTGAGACCTGACCACAGAACAAATTTTAACATGTAGCTTCTAACAGAAATCTGATCATTGACTTGATAGATGGTGTTATACTTTAATAGACCTAGAAGAATATATTAAAGGCATGAGATAATAACTTCTACTTTAACATAAGTATAAAATAAGTGTTTCTTTCAGAAAATGAACCATGAACTGAGTTGAGGGGCACATGCTTATAATCCTAGCCTTTGAAAATAGGAGACAAATGGCAGGAGCTCAAGGCTAGATTGCGCTATATAACAAGGTGGAGGTCAGTCTGGACCACAGGAGACTTTGTCACACAGAAAGAAAAAAAGAATAAAGTAAGGAAATAAGGAAGGAAGGAAGAAAGAAAGAGAAACTAATTAAGCTGAGACAGTCCCTTCCATTCCAATTTTTACTATAGTGTGGGATACTATCGTAGGGGGGCATGGAGATCAGAAAAATGGTAAAGAGTATGAAGACATGGGTGAAATTAATAAAACAGAAAACATAGGACAGTATCCGGAGGGAGCTCTAGTGAATACTGAAATCTGCTCATATATAGTTTCTAATTTCTTAAAATACCCCTGACCCCAAAAGGTAGGAATAAGATAAAAACAAACAAACAAACAAAACTGCATTAACATGATACAAGGAAATGAACATACCAATTGAAGTTTGTGGGCTACATTCTTAAGTAAATATTTTGTTTCTGAGATAGGGTAAGTAATGCTCACATCTTAGACCAAACAATTTGTAGACAAACCATTCCCTGGGTGGAATCCATTGTTATCTCCTTAAAAGAGCAGGAACTTAGTTGGATCCTTAGACTTTTGTTTGAGGCAGAAACAGGTCTACTCTATTCCTGAAATACAAGGTCTGGATATTAGCCACAACTGTTGGCAATTACCTTTGAGAGACCAGAACCCTCTGATCTAAATCTAGGTGGAACCTTTGTTTGAGGTGAAAAACAGATAATAACTTTGGAGGAACAGAGGTAAGTTCCAACTTTCTGACCTTTTGTCAAGCTGGAAATAGGCTCACATTTTTGGGTCTCCACACTATAGTCTTATTTCACTTGGTGGTTCATCCTGTGTTGGGAGCCACCATTTTGCTGTGACTTCTGTCACCATCCTAGCTGTGGACAGGTTGTAAGTTCCAGGGTAAGGCATGAAGATTAAAAAAATTAGATAGGAGGAACAGAGATAAGAAAGCAACACAGAGACAGAGGATAGTATCAGGAGGGCAACTCAGGGAATCATGAATGCTGACTTCTTGTTCTGACTTCTGAGTTCTAAATTTGCTCATATTGAATTTTCCATATACTTCTATACCTTAATATAAAAGGGGAAGAAGGCAAAAGACTGCTTTAACCTGATATGAAGGACAACTAGAACACTTACTTGCTTCAATACTTTGAGGCATCAAGCCATTAATTCTTGAGAAATATATTTGATGTTTGGGGCAGTGAAAACACCCTAGACCAGGAATCCTGCAAGCAGTCACTCATTAAGTCAAAACTTGTATTTCAAAAGAAGGAGCAAAACTATGTTTTAATTCCCTGACCTTTTTCAGGGTGGAGTGGATCTACCTCTATATGTCCCAATGTCCAAAACACCAAGCAACCAAACCCTAGGTCAGGTTGTGTAGCCACACTTGTTGTCAAGAACCTTGAGTGAGCAAAATAAAATCAGGCTCTCTGACCTTCAGACAAAGTGTAATAGACTCACATTTCTGGACCTTAACAATCTTCATTCCACTGTCTAGTTGAAATATTTTTTTTCTCTATAATTCCAATTGTTTTTACTTTTTGTCTTGATCATAGTAATATCATATCATAATTTACAAATATCTACCTAACATATCCAAATATTAATTGTAAGTGGATAAAATTGTTAAATGTAGGAATGTAAAGGTTTTATAATAAAAAAGGTACTGATAATAAATTAATTGAATATTGTATATGTATAAATGAGCATTAATAAATTTTCCTCTGATTTTTATGGCTCTATAGTCTGAATTTTGAAAGCATAAATTCAATTGCATAAATCCTTACCTCCATTTAACTGCTTGTGTATATTGGTATCTACCAAGGAACTTAAGGTTAAATGACATCAAAAGTCATTCCTACAGTGGTGGTTTTACTAGTAAAGAGAGGGGCAAGTGATGCGAGTTACAAATCTGCAAACCCAGTACTCAGAAAATCCAGACAGAAGGATCAAGAGTTCAAGGTCTGATGGAACCAGGGTCACATGACACCCTATCTCAGAAAATCAAATCAAACACACACACACACAGGCACACTCGACAGATGTGTGTGTCTCTGTGCATGTGTGTGAGAGAGAGAGCTCTGCCTGACTATTCGTGAGCAAATGTCAATAAAAGTATATGTGTACTGAGTGGGGAGACAGCTGTGAGAATAGTAGTAAGACAGACCAACCCAGTGTCTGTCATGTGATACCCTGGCCATAAACTTTGAGCCTCTAGCAATGTTAGAAAACAAATTATGCTGTGGGAGCACCTTCTGCTCCTTCAGCCAATAGCTGCTGAAATACCAGCCCACTGTGCTGCAGGAGCACCTTCCGCTCCTCCAGCCCATAGCCACTGAAATACCAGCCCACTGGGGCATGGTATTTTTAAAAAAGAGTGGCAAGCCTCGGCTCGCTCTCTTGGTTCCGGTTATTGCTCCAGCAACTAGACTCCTTTCCTGACTTTTGGTATTTTGTAAGTTTTACCCCTAAAATAAATACCCCTTTAAATCCAAACTGGTGTG
>LOJH01039635.1:333-14795 GCA_001685095.1 Ellobius talpinus | reverse complement strand
ATATATATACACTCCCACACACTCCCACACACGCACTCTCATATACATACACTCCCACACACGCACACACACACTCTCATATATATACACTCACACAACGCACTCTCATATACATACACTCCCACACACTTACACACATGCACTATCATATATACACTCCCACACACTTACACACACACTCATATACATATACCCTCACACACTTACACACACATGCACTCTCATATACATACACTCGCACACACGGACTCATATATATACACACTCCCACACACACTCATGCACACATGCACCCTCATATATATACACTCTCACACACTTACACACATGCACTCTCATATACATACACTCACACACATTCACACGCACACACACACTCTCATATATATATACACTGCCACACACACGCACTCTCATATACATGCACTCTCGAATACACTCATACACACACACTCTCATATATATATACTCTTGAACACACTCAACACACTCTCATATACATAACTCTCACACACACTCACGCACACATGCACTCTCATATACATGTACTCTCACACACACTCATGCACACACACACTCTCATATACATACAGTCTTGAATACACTCACGCACACACTCTCGTATACATATACACTCTCGCACACATTCACACACACACTCATACATGCACTCTCGCACACACTCACGCTCATTCTCATATATATACACTCACTCACACACACGCACTCATACATACACTCACACACACACTCTCATATACATACACTCTCACACACTCACGTACACACGCACTCTCATATACATGCACTCTCACATACATACACTCTGACTCATATACATACACTTTTGCACACACTCACGCTCACTCTCATATACATACTCACACACTCACACATACACACACTCTCATACATACACTCTCGCATACATGCACTCTCTCATATACATACACTCTTGCACACGCTCACTCTCATATACATACACTCTCACACACACTCATGCACACACACACTCTCATATACATACACTCTCATATACATACACTCTTGCACACACTCACACTCCTGAGCGCACTATTCCCCTGCTGCCTTCCACAAGTTCTGAGACCCTTCATTCTTGAAGCCAAGTAGAAAGGCATTCAGGAAAGGGTGTGGGGAACGGCAGCTGCTGTGGCAGAAGCTCAGCAGATGGATTCTCGCTGGAAGTGGGAGACCTAAATCCTTTCATAGCCCGATGCCCATGTCTGAAGGATCCTCCCTACCACTGATTCCTAGCTATGCCACAGTGGCATAGGCATGATCTAGCTGTGGCTGTCTCCTGAGCCCTCGTTTCTCTGCATGCTTGCTTCCTACAACCACCTTAGAAAGCCTTGTGAGAGCTAAGTGGTTAATCCATGTAAAACACCTGAAGCCGTGCCTAATGATATTGTCACTGGGCATCACCATCCTTTGCAGCATGGGGTGGGGCCGGGGGTACCGGCAGCTAAACGGAGCCTGTGGTCTGAAGTTCTGTGTGAGACCAAGCTAGGCTGTGCTTCATGGCAGCCGAGTGAGTTCAGAGTGATATTTGCTGTGTATAAAATGTAAAAGCTGACCCGGCAAACTGCTGTTTTGCAATCTTATGTTGTAGCAGTGAAACCATGAAATTGTGAAACCAAGATATTGTTCAGTTAAACCTACAATGGATAAAAAGCTCATGTTCCCACAGCAAGCTGTAATGTATGCAAGGGGACAGTCGTGTCACGGTGTGTGTTGCCTTCTAGTGGCCATGGGAGCACAAGCTCGCAATGTCATAGTCGAGTTTTGACAGCACCTGTCTCAATAGCTTTGACTGAACCTGTGTTTCTATTTTTGGTGGTTTTGGTCTGTTGTTGATGGCCGCAGGGGCATTTACACGTCCTTGTCTGTGGGGACACTAAGGTTCCATTACACAGTCTTGTCCGTTTTTGTATGCCAGAAATTCTCAGAGCCTAAGACGCTGGCTTAATAGGTCTCATTCCCAAATCTTTATCTCTCTTGTTTGTTGTTGTTGTTATTTTTTATTTGTTAGTTTCTGAGACAGGGTTTCTCTGTGTGGCTTTGGATCCTGTCCTGGAACTTGCTCTTTAGGCCAGGCTGACTTTGAACTGACAGTGATCCGCCTGTCTCTGCCTCCTGAGTACTAGGATTAAAAGTGTGTGCCACCACCTTCCAGCTTCATATCTTTAGCTCCTGAGGAGTCACTCTTTCCAACAAAAGCAGGTTTTCTTTTAGCATCTTCAGCCACTTCTTTGGAAAAGTGGGTAAGACCCAAGCCCTTACACTAAACACAGGCCCAGCCACTGAACTGCACCCAGCTCCTCGCTCACTTTCTTATCTTGTGGTCTCAAACAAATTTAACTTTCTCTTCTCCAAAAACAATCCATTCCACTACCTTTCTTGTTTTCTCTTCATTGGCGATGCTGTCTCTACCAGTCTAATCACTTCTGATACATGGGCTTTGAAGACCAAAATTTTTCATTTCTTTATGTTTTTAATGTAAACTTGGGAATCTGAATGTAAACTGTTTTACCAAAAGCAGGTCCCATTTACACTGGCTAAGAGGAATTTTTATACAAATATGTAAATATCAAATCCCTGTTGCTTATGAATATTCATTTATTTTCTGCTCAGTCTTTTGACCTGAAGACATAGCAGACCACCAATAAAACATTAGCTGAGAGCGCCCACGTGAGAATCAGCTCTTCACTGTGAATGCGAACTGTTCTAGGGAGGCTGCGCTGCCCTAAACTTCCATTTCAGATGTTATGTAGGTTTAGTTTCAAGCCACCTTGTCAAATATGTGGCATAATTCTGAAGACAAAAATCATACACTGCATTGTTTCTAAACAATTTGGTTGTTTCCTGAGCTCGTCCTAATAGTATATTTGATCTAGCTGTTTTTAACTTTCAGATGTAACATTTATTCATGAAGGAAATAAAACATTCTTGGATAATCTCGTCAACTTTGAAAAACTGGTATGTAAACTTCACGACTTCTCCTTTTTTCTCTCTGTAAGAGAAATGCATGCTTGTCTTTCCTGAGCACCCCCGGGTCTCTGCTGCATATGTGACAGTATCATCACTAGGATGCCAAGACTTTGAAAATCTGCCTTTTATTCTTGGAAATAGCGTGTCATTAGCTTAGCACCCAGTGACTGGGTAAACCTATGGAACCAGGCACGAAGGCATGAGAAGGTGCCGTCTATCAGGAGCAGTTCCCACATGAGAGGGCAGTTGCTGCATAGGCGTCTCTTGATGTCCCATTGTAAGCCATCTTGAGACAGTCAGCAAGAAAGTCCTCCCAGGTAGATGTGTCTGTCTTCTGGAACCCTAAGTTTAGATATATACCTGAGATTTGTGGGTTCTACAGGTCAGGGGAAAGGCTTCCTCCTTGTTGGCCTCTGCTGCGGGACCTTCCTGCTGATGGCTGCAGGGACCTGGCCAGGCCTCCTGTGTGCATTCCTGGGAGGCTTCTCCCTAACCACCCTTCCAGGACAATCGCAGGGTTATCCTCAATGGGCCTGAGTGGGTGCCCCATAGCAGTGTCCAGAGGAAGACATTTTTCTGAGAGATGACCTTTAGTGTCATAGATGAAATCATGGTCAAAGGTGATCCCAGCACACCTCTCTAGAGATGCTGACCTTTGACTGAACTTCTCATTGTTGACAATGAATTTGCATGAGCTCTTTCAGGAACCATCCCAGCTGCCTATGAGACTGGAGTCAGGCTTCAGAGAAGGTCACTTGAGGTTGAGGCCCCAAACCATATCCTGCACTGTCTGAAGAGCATTCAGACTGGAGTCTCCGAATGATGTCTGGTGTCTGACCTTGCCTTTTTACCGCTCTGCCCTAGTCCCCATGGTTCCCAGGATGCCAAGGTCTGCAGCATACAGGAAGGGTGAAGTCAGCTCCTACCCACCACCCCAAACCCAGACTACCAGTGTCTGCAAAGAGAGACATCCTCCAACCTCGCTCTGTAATAGCCCTTAGAACTCTGAAGATGATGGCTTCATGGCTAGTTATTTTTGAGAGCTGAGATGGAGACATGTTTTGTTTTCAAGTCTCTCTCTTTTTGCCCTGCATATTGTAGAATTGGAGCTTAGGTGTTTCACATGCTATAGTGAAGCCAACATGGCCAGCAATGCAATGTGTAAGGATTTTCATCTTGTTTTGTATTGTTCTGTGATTCACTGAGGACCCCAGCATGCCCATTAGCAACCAAAGTCTCAATCACTAGAATCCTCAGCCTAAGCAACTTTTTATCAGTATTTGGTATTTATAAATAATCACAGGAATAGGAAGCTGTTGATCAGAATTTATTTTGTCTCCTGTCGAACATGTCTGTTTCAAATTACCGGAGGAGCGTTGTAGGGCATATGTGAAGATATGGGATATAGTCGGTCGTCCAGCCTGGAAGTCTGTGGGCCCGAGGCATTTTCGGCTCTCACAGATGCAGGAAAGCCACTGTACTCCTTAAAAACTGTTGCCTTCTATGAGCAGACTAGGAGTTGACCTTCACCCTAAAGCTAGCAGTGGCCTGGCTACATTCCTTGTGCCGTTTCTCCTCAGATAATGTCACAGCAGTGGAAGAACAGTTCCGTTCAGGCTCAAATGGACAGAGCCATGGGATGCTTCAAGCACTCTTTCCACCTCTCCTCTCATTGTCTGGCCTTTTTGCTTTCCCGCCAGCGATTCAGTAGCGCCCCAAAGTAGGGACTGAGATAAGGTATAAATACTTCACTACAGACTTCACTGTATCTGTAAGAAAGCTTAAGAAAATAACATGGAAGCTGAGCATGAGCCTATAATCCCAGCACTCAGGAAGCGGGGTCGAGGGTTGTCACTGGCTCAAAATCCACCTGAGGTTCATAGTGAGTTCCAGGCCAGTCTAGGCGATAATTAGGCCATAATACAAGATACCACCTCAAACAAGTGAGCAAACACGGCAGATCCTTGTTCATCAGATATACACTGGCATGTCATTCCTTGTGTGTGTGTGTGTGTGTGTGTGTGTGTGTGTCCGTGTGTGTGTCCTGCTCTAACATTCTCTACCCTTGAGAAAGGGTCTTTCACTGAACCTGGAGCTATGCTGGTGACCAGCAAGTCCCAGCGATCCTGTCTCTTCTCCTGGTTTCCGATGGTGCTAGCTTACAGGCACAAACATGACCATGACAAGCTCCTTGTGTGGGTTCTGGAGAGTTGAATTCAAGCCCTCATGCTTGCACTGCAAATATTCCTGCCCACTGAGCCACTCCCCCTGGCCCTTGTATGTCATTTCTAAAGAGAGGAAACTACAGCAATGATAGCCCGGTTCTCAGACCACTTGAAGAGCAAGTGGCTCTTCAAGCTCAGCATGCCTTGTGTGCTCCTATGTGGGAAAGACAGATGAGATTAGAATTTTTTTCAGGAAGACAAAAATCAGTTTTTCTCTTTCCATTTTTTAAGACAGGGTTTCTCTATGTTACAGTCCTAGCTGTCTTGGAACTCACTTTGTAGACAAGGCTGGCCTTGAAATCACAGAGATCAACTTGCCTCTACCTCCTGAGTGCTGGGATTAAAGGCGTGTGCCACCACCACCCAGACAAAAATCAATTTTACTTAGGCCAGTGTTCCACTCAAGAGCTGGACCATCTTCATGTAGACAATATTCTTAGAGAATGTCTCTTAGCGGCAGACAAGATTCATTGAAGCTAAAACAGGATCATCTTGCACAGTAATGAACCAATGGGACCTAAGTAAATTAGGATGAGCAGCCAGTTTCTCATGGTGGATGTCAACGTCGGCCAGATAAGTCAGCAGATAAGTCCGAGTGTGTTCTTTGTCTGGCCAACACAGGCCAGCACATTCAGTCAGACCACACGCAGACCCGGAAGTGCTCAGAAAGCACACTAAGATTCCTGTTGTTCCTGTGCTAAGTTCCTTGCTGCCTCAGCAGCTCTGAATGCTTCTACCTCAAACTATGAAGTGTCAAAGGAGCAGAGGGTTCTATCCTGTTCTTTTTGTCCCCAATATTATGAGCATGATTTTTGACTGTGTCCACCTCCCATCCTGTCAGAAAACCCAGAGGTGGGAATCAGGACTCATCAGCCCCAGCCTTTCAGGAGCTGAACAGATGGCACAGGATAGCAGTTGGTGTGATGCCACAGGCTGAAAGAACAGAAAATCTGTCCTGGGAATTGGGGTCAAATTTGGGGAAGGAAATGTAACAATACATTCACACAGACGTGAGTCAGGTCTCATTTCCTCTTCAAATGCCGCCTGGCTGCCCCACTGAATTACCCACCATGGAGACGCATCGAATGAGCCCAAGAGACTACAGCCAGGAAAATTCAATCAGACTGTCGGATTCAAATAGAATTTCTTTCATTCTGTTGGATTTTAAATGAGAAGAGTTTAGCGTTAGCATTATTCTTTGATCGCTAATTCACTGTCATCTGTGGATGCTCCTGTGTCTGACTAGGGCAGGCAGGTTGTGAAGGCAGTGCTTGGAGGACCAGATAACGAATGGCATTGATCCTTGAGTAATGAAATATTTGGATTTTGATTTGAAACAAAGTAAGGAGTTCTGTCATTCTCCAGAATGACAACTGTGTTATAATACTCTGGCAGCTGTGTAGAAGGAACTATCTATAGCAGAGGTTAGTTCTTCCAAAAAACTCTGTTTCCCACCATTATGAAAAAGTGGAAATAATGGAGTGAGCTAAAGGCTATTGGAGGGACACAGGGGTGAGGTGAAGGGATCCTGTCCAGGCCTGGTAGTATAGGTCTGTAACCCTGGCTACTCGGGAGGCTGAGGTGGGAAGATTGGGAGTTCTAGGCCAGCCTGGGCAAGCAGGTGAGACACTCTGGGCTGTGGTAGCTCTGTAGTAGAGCACTTAGCTAATATGCACAAGGCCTAAGTATGGTCTCCTCCTGCAAAAGCTGTATAGTTCAGATAATTTTAGTCTAGAGATCAGTGAGAAACTAAAGGAAAGAAATTAAAGTAGAATACTAAAGACAGGAAGGAAATATAAGTTAGAAACAAAATGACCTTTGTAAAATGGTGATGTTGTCACTTTTCTTTCATGAGTATGTCACTTCCAATCATTATTTAAGCCCTTGAATCCAAAAAACTTTGTGCCTCCATCCAGGACGTGAATGTGAGCCCATAGATGTGGTTCAATTAGTAGAGCTGCCAGCTGAGCACTCAGGAGTCCCTGGGTTTGAGTCCCCAGCCCTGTAACTGAGGCAGTGGCACACATGTGAGCCTGCGTCCTGAGTATGCAAAGACTTCTGGTGGTGCCTGATTAGGAGGAAGGTAAAAGTCCCAGTGGTGACAGTAACAGAAAATCAGTGAGCTGTGCTCCTCAGAAGGGAGGTTTCAAAAAGGCTTCATGAAGACAAGACAACAACTCACCTTCAAGGAAAACACAAGCAAATGTGGGCAGGAAATTGGGGGCAGTAGAGATAGCATGTTCTCCTAAGGTCCAGAATACCTCCACTCTTTGGGAGCCACTGCTTTTGCTGACACAAGCTCAATATTCTTGAATAATCCAAGCTTAATATAATCAATTAAAATCATGTCCAGCTCCAAGATGAACTCCACTTTATACCCCCGGAGGAGGTTACCATCCGCCCCTGCAGACACTGCTATTTCAGGAGGTGACCCTGTGCTGTGCCCCCTCTTCTGTCTTTCAGCACATGATTGCAGACACGGTCCGGACCCTGAGACACTGCAGAAGTAACCAGTTCGGTGAGTACCTGAAGTTGGGATACCATGCACACTGATTGCTCAGTGATACTAACTGTCGCCATTTAAGGACCACTTAGTACCCTAAGTATGAACAGATTATGAAGTATATGTATACATGCATGATGTCTTTATGTTCGACATTTTCACGGTGCCCCCCCCCCACGCATGTCTGGGATGTGGCACAGCACTGCCCCCTTGTGCAAGCAAGTCCGCACTGTCCGAATTGACTTCAGACAGACCTTTCACCCGCCCACCCATCCCCTTTCCCCCTTTGCTTGCCCAGTCCCCCAGATTTACTGATGAGTTTAGCAGCATAGCCCTGCTTCCAACCTCCTTGCTTGAGGACATTTCTGTAGTAGGTGTGTGGTTTATTACAGTGCCTGAAGTAGCCTTCCACTGTTTTTATTCTTTTCAATCCAAACTTCTCAGCTTGAAAAAGTCTTTCTTTTCTGAGCACTTTTGTAGAATCCCCTCTGAGACTACATATGCAGTGATATTTTCCCAGTTTTGGATAACCTACCTTGTATTTAAATGGTGTTAGCATTTTGCAGGAAAGGAGGAAATTGCCTTTGCTAAGTAGCAGGAGCTTTTACCTGGATGGCAGAATCCTACTCACCCTAGGGAATAGGCATCCTTAGCCCTGTAGGTGCAGAGCCCAGAACCAAGGCTTAGAAAAACTAACCCATGCATTACTGGCTTCCCTGCCCAGCCCATTGCTTTGCCCTCTGCTGATTCTACGTATAGAAATAGTAATTTTTAAAAAGAGATAGCCAGGTATGGCTTTAATCCCAGCACTCAGGAGGCAAAGGCAGGCAAATCTCTGTGAGTTTGAGGTCAGCCTGGTCTGAAGCAGGAGAGGGAGAGGGAAAGCGAGAAGAGAGAAAGTTTGTGAGGAGAGCTGCACACAGACCTCTGGAAGTTAAGAACACTTGCTGTTCTTGCAGAGGACTATGATGGTTCAGTTCCCAGCACCCACATGGTAACACAACCATCCAGGGGATTCGATACCTTGACGGATGTCTGAGGGCTCCTGCACACTGTGGTGCACATACATACACACACTGAGGCACGCATACATATACATGAAATAAAATACAGTTCAATAGTTATAAATCAAAGATGGTGGAAGTAGACCTTAAGTAATATATCTTCATTACAATTTATTTCAAAAATACTGCATATTTAGAGAACCAGAGCCCCTCCCCACCAAAGAAAGTACTCCTAACTATTTGCTAGGAATACTTTAAGTGCTTTTTCTATAATGTACTGCTCATGGCTGTCAATAGCATACCCCAGCAAATCCAACTAGAAACTGAGCTTCCTATATGTATTATAAAGTGGAGAACAAGAATTACAAAATACAGGGCCTAATTTTCTAAATATTCAGTTAATACCACTTGATATATGCACTGCGTAAGTTCTCACTAAGTCCACAAGCACAGTGCAGTAACAGCAGAAAGCGGCACTGTTGCCGCAAAGGGCCCTGCAGACGCCCAGCGTTGCTTCACTCATGAGCACGCATGCAGATTTTTCCCATTGGCCTTTGCTTCCAAAGTGATCAGTAAATATTTAGCTAATTCTGAAACAACCAGTCTGATTCATCAAGGAATAGTAGTTTATGTGTGTTCCCAGTATAGGCAAGAGGGTCATGCCAGCTTGGCTGACGAGGCTTGACCCTTCCACAGGCTTCTACCAGGACTCTGCATAGCGCAAAGTAAAGGAGAAATTTAGCTGTCAGGTGTGTGTTCCAAAAATTAGGCTGAGACTAAATTATCTGACCTCCTTTTAACAATTTCTTTTTATGAGCCTCATTAACAGTGTTAATATGTGGGATAAAGTAAGAAATCGTCACTCAAAACAGCTATACATGCACTATGGAGCACCGTGTAAGGATCAATGTGATTGTTGGGAATGTTCATTGTGATCTCTTTTGAATGCTTGCTATTTACAAACTTATCTGTACAGCCAAAAAGCATTTACCAAACAAAAGCAATTTCCCAATGTCTTCCAGAAGGCATTCAAGGATTACAGCTTACGGGTTACAATGCTGAACTTCCAGTGTTTATTTGCTGAGGCCAGGAAGTCCAAGAGTTAGAAACCGCCTGTGATGAGCGGCTCCTAAATTATTTCCTTACTAAACACTTTCTTCCTAGAAGAGGGAGAAGCTGTTTTCACAGCTGCAGTAAATGCTTCTTTATGGGCACACTTCCTCTGAGACTCACCATGCCCTCTCAGCCAATTCTCCTCTTCTCTAATGTGGGTTCTTTTCTGTTTGTTTGTCTTTTCTCTGTGGTATGGTCCATGCACTTACATCAGGATCCTCAGAAGAGCTGTCCCTGGCATGCATGCACATAGCCACAGCTCACTAAAGTCTCTCTCGTGGCCTTCTGATTCTTTTACCTCTTCAGATTGCCTTATCCTCCTGGGTAGACTTTAGCCCATTGCTATACCCATTCCTGAGGTTCTATTCTATGGTATCTCTTCTTTCTTTTTTTTTCCTCCAAAAAATAAGGACACCAAAGAGGTTTTATAAATCTAAAATAGAAAGAAGTAAAGATAAGTAAATAACTTAGTAATCTATTGTGTTCAGACTCTGATTCCAAACAGTTCTAAGCTGAGATAAGAAACCACAGACCGGTGCTTAGGAACCACCGGACCTGGTTCGCATACTTGCTGACTGCTAAGTTTCCTCCTCTGTAAAGGGGTGACAGCATGACTTTGGTCTATTAGGTGTGTACTGCGGGTGCCTTGCCAGTCAGCCTGCCTGACCTGATCTGAGGTCAGTCATCTCTGGGAACCAGGTTGCTACCCGTAGCACTAACCTACTCCAAACCCTTCACGTGGCTTCACTGCATTAGTAGTGCCACGGCTCCCCTTCCATTCATTGTTTGTTTTCCCTCTAAAAAACTAGGAAGTGACATGTCTCAAAAGGAGCAGCAAGAGCTGAAGTCCTATGTCAACCACCTGTATGTCATCGATAGCCAGCAGGCCCTGTTCGAGCTCTCTCACAGGCTGGAGCCCCGGGCCTGAGCCACGTCCATCTCTCCTGGGACTACAGCACTTAAAGCAAAAGGAAGGTCTCCGTTCAGCGTGCTGCTTCCTGTGAGAAAAGAGCTTGCTGAGTTCTAGCAGCATACCATGAGACAAGCGCAGGAAGTTCAGGAAGTGATGCCAGCTACCAGATGCGGAGAGTGCCCCTCTCCCCACCTCAGTGAGAAGATGGAAGGAGTTGGAGCATCCTTGGAACAGGGTCTTTCTTATGATGCTGATTTCAATCCAGCCCAAGTCTCAGCTTACGGTGTGGCAGCATTAAGAGAAAACATGTCTTGATATATAGCAGCCAGGTTTTTTTTTTTCAGTAAGATTGTGTGTAGCAGGGAGGACTGCCATTCTGCCTGCATCACCTTACTGCCTAGGGGCCATTAAGAGACCGGGAGCACCTGAAGACGGTGAGAGCATCTCCAGATGGCCCAGGAGGAGAGGCTCCCACAGCTAGAAACTGGACATCACGCTGGGAGGCGTGTCCTGCTGTGCAAATAAGAAATGCCTGGCACACACTTCTTTGCACCCACAATCATTTACCAGTGTAGGCACAGATGAAACTAGTTTCTGTACCACTGATGCAATCCTGTAAGCAAGGTACACCGACCGAGTTTCTCATTCAGTAAGGCACTTGGCATTGTTCAGTTTCTGGAAACTTACTTTACATATATTTTTGTTGTTGTTGAGCGCAACATGATTTTCAGAAAAACGTGGGGCCAAGATCATGGGTGCTCGGTGTCCACTTACTGAGATCGCAGGATCGCCAGTTTCTGCGATCCTGTGCCTGATGCAGCCTTGGTGTTTGGCATCACTCCACCAGGCTCCCTGCCCACAGGATGCAGCATGTCAGCCTGTGAGGGAGGGAAGTGAAGCTGGGTATAGATAGCTTAACAGTTGGGATTACCAGTCTTTCAGGAATTGAAAAGTACCCAGAAAAGCCTAAAATCTGACTTAATTGGAGAGTCGGAAGCCCCGGAGTCCACTTCCTAAGGATAGCCAGAGCCTTTCTGCAATTCACCCATTTCCTTTTCATTCCTTGTTTTTAACAAATTGGGCCTCATATACCATATAAGACCTCTGGGAATTCTCAAGGACTGGTTAGAGAATTTCCCTGAATCCTCGAGTAAGGAAGAGTGCGTGGTTAAAACAAGGCTGCCTCGTGCTAGCTGTTCACTTCGCTGGGTGTAAGCCCCTGTCTGACGCAGCAGGTCCACGTTTCCAGTCATGAGTATGGGTACACTCCTCACACCCCCGAGAGGCTGCCTGCTGAGTGTCCACACAGACCTGCTTACTATAGTCCCTTACCCATTCTCATGACTGAGACTACGCTGTGCCCCTTGTCTCCTGATTGCTTGAGAACCATGCTATTTTCTGGTCTTGGGACCACAGTGGGCCTGAAGTACTGATAAAAGAAACTGTATGGAAAAATCCTGGGATTGCATCTAAACCAGCATGTAGAATGTTAGTCCTAGAAACTTACAGGGTGTTATAGACACACTCCAACTAGGACTGGTTCACTGAGAAAATGTTTTACAGGGCTGAGAACCAGTGGATGAGACCAGAGCCACAGAGGCAGGGAAAGCAGGCTCTCTTTTTGTCTAAGCAAGCACAAGCACCCACAAAGCCCTGGCAGTCTCTGAGAGCAACACAGACTGACAGCACAGACACTTGTCTTCCTCCAAGCTAGCAACCAGGATTCGGCTAGTGAAATCACACCAGGCCATTTGGTCTTGTCTCTGTTCTAACCTAATGTATGACATCAGCTCTACGTTGCTTTAAGCAGAAACTTCAGGACTCACTGTATGTGGAGATCTGTTGTAGTAGGAACACTGTCTAGGCTCCAGTTCAGCTAGGCTGCGGAAGCCCTGCCTGCATCATGCTGAGCACACTCAGAGAATCCTGCAGGAGATGGATGGGATCAGGCCAGGACTGCATGGGTGAGGCTGCTATTCCCTCCAAAGCAAAAGTCAGGTGGGATTTGTTTTTGCCATCCAGTCTCCTGAATATCTAAAATCTCTAAATCTTCAACCTTAATACCCATGTCTAGGAATTTCTCAGGCAGCAGATTTAGGGACTTCAGAAGGTTTGCAGAATTTTAAATCTGAAGTGAAAGAATATTCCAGAACTGTCCAACCCCGTGTGTTCCACAGGAAGCTGAGCACTGTGGTAGGTGTGCCCAGGAGTCAGCAGCATTCCGTGCGTGGGGTGACCTGGTTCCTTCTCTAGAGCTTCCCCTGGGCCTCCCCAGAATCAGTATTGATCTCCCTGGATGTGGACTAGGGGATGTCTAGGGTCTCTTCCAGTTTTCCTTTAGATTACATAGATCTCCAGTCCCTCCCTAAATCCTGTGTAACTGGGATCTTCCCCAGTGAGTGATGCTGGGCTTCTTCCTAAGAGCACAGCCCTCTAGGGGACCTGTGGATCTCTGGATTCCATTCCTGCAAAGCAACCGCACTTGCTAGCTAGCACAGGAGGCAGAACACAAGTCCATCTAGGGAAAGTCACCAACTTTCCAAATACTTTAAAGAATTTACAAACACATTTGCAGATGCTCCCTAGCCTATGGATTTCAAATTCACTTTGAGTCTGTATAATTGCCAAATGGTTATAGTAGCACATAGTATAACCCACATCCACTCTTTTCTAGTTTCCTTAATTGCATTGGGAATAAATTCCTTTTCCTACTCCGCTATCTACAAGCAAGTAGTGTGGCACATACCTTGACTTTAGAGGCAAGAGAATAAAGTCTCACACCTCCTAGTTTGCAGGGAGATAGATACTTCATAGGTGCACACTCGCCTGAGTGAGGGATAAGCAGTGTGGACAGGTGGCTGCTTATGTAGGCTTCTGGTCCTGGAGCTGCCCCTTGACGCTGCCAAAGTCCCAGCCATGTGGGTTTGCCACAGACAACACATGCACTGCAAACCCTGAACTGAACAGCACAACCCACCCACGCTTCTCAGAACTGGGCAAAATCATCAATGTTTAGATGACATGGGCCACTGCCGCTGTCCAGCGTAGGATTTCTTTCCCACTTCAAAGACCTGTCCTTGAAATTTCAGCCCTGCTCATTACTAAGTGGGCCAGTTTTGCTCTAGAGAAAACACATTTTGAAAAATTGCCAAAAAGTCAGATGAAATGTACTACTGTATAAAGCAAAGCTGTATATAGTAAGCATTTTTAGCAGAGTGATATTTATTTGCATAGCCTATTTATTGTATTCATATTACACTGTTGTTAAATACCAGGATGAAATCAATGATCAGAAGCAAGGACTCTTGCTTAGGACCTGCTGCAGCATTGCCAACTTGTGATAACAATTAGATGATAGAAAGCCCACAGTCCGGGCATCTACCTAACTTCTCAGGGACTACACCTCGTAGTTTTCCACCATTCTAAGAGCTGGTAAATATGAGACATTTGTTGAATTACCAGACTGGCATTGACAGTGTTTGCTTTCTGCCTCTGTGTATATGATGTGCTTTTTATTTATGAAAATAGGAAGCAATAATTTATATGTAAAAATGGCCAAGCAATATAAGGTTAAAACTTATATGAGTAACCGTTACCTTATCTTGTATTTTCAAGTGTTTTTTTAAGCTGCTTTTCCAAATATAAGACTATGTTAAACATACCACTCAAAGCTGGACTCCTCTTTCTTGCGTCCA
>LOJH01039633.1:1906-14795 GCA_001685095.1 Ellobius talpinus | reverse complement strand
CCAGCCCTTAGGTGGGTGGAGTAGACAGAACAGAATTCTGGGATGAAGAAAGCAGAATCAGGGAGATGCCATGTTTCTCCTACCCGAGATGGACAGTGGTTAGACACATGCTGGTAAGCCACAGTCAAGTGGCGATACACATTAATAGAAATAGGTTAATCAAGATGTGAGAGCTAACCAGTAAGAGGCTAGAGCTAATGGGCTAGGCAGTGTTTAAATGAATACAGTTTCCGTGTAATTATTTCAGGTGTATGCTAGCCGGGTGGGACGGAACAAGGAGTCTGCCCCTCCTAATACAAACAGACATACTAAAACTCTAAGAACCATAGATGTCATCCCAGATGAAAATACCTAATAAATCTTTCAATCACAAGAGATGGAGAAAATAAGATTTTCCATTGTAAAAACAAATTTATATAATATCTGTGTACAAATCCATCCCTAAAAGTTTCTAGAACTAAAACTCCAACCTAAAGAGATTAAGCACACCCAAGAAAACACAGACTAAATATTTCCAGACCAGCAAATCAAAAAAGAAGGATACACACATACACCACCACCACCACCACCACCACTACCACCACCAATAACAACAGTAACAACAACAACAACAACAACAACAACAACAAAAAGCAGGAATCAACAAACAGTGCTTATTGATGACTCTTAACATCAATGGTCTCAAAACTCCAATAAAAAGACACAGAATTACAGAATGAATGCAAAACAGGGACAGATAAGCAATTTAAACAGTCCTATAGCCCCTAGTGAAGTAGAAGCAGTCCTTAGAAGGCTCCCAAACAAAATAAAGGGAAAAACCTTTTACCAACTACATAGTCTATAGAGTAATAATGACCAAAATATATTAAAAAACTCAGAAAATAAGATATCAAGAAAACAAATAGCCCAATTTAAAAACATAGCAATGATCTAAATAGAGAATTCTCAATAGAAGAATCTTGAATGGTTGAGAAACACTTAAATGTTTAATATCCTTAGCCATCAGGGAAATGCACATCAAAACTACTTTGAAATTTTCAACTTAGACTGGCCAAAGTGGCTAAGATCAAGAAATAATCTGCTGGCAAGGATGTGCAGCATGGGAAATACCCACCCTTTGATGGCAGGAATGCAAACTTTACAGGCACAATGGAAATCAGTGTGACAGTTCCTCAGGACGATGGGACTCAATCTATCTCAAGACCCAGTTATACTGCTCTTGGTCAGATATCCAAAGGTCACTTCATACTATGCAGAGACACTTGCTCAACCATGTTCCTCGATGCTCTATTTATAATAGCTTCAAATGGAAAATAATCTAGATGTCTCTCAACAGAAGAATGGATGAATAAAATACGATATGTTTACAGAATAAAGTATTAGTCAGCCTTTTAAAAATGAAATTATCACATATGTAGATGTAACCAGAAAAAAATCATCATGAGTGAGGTATTGCAGACCCAGAAAGACAACATGGCATATTTTTGTTTATATGTGGATATAGCTATTAAATCAACCTACAGTCCATAGAACCATAGAGGTTAGGCATAAAGTAAGCAACTAAAGTGGAAGAGATAGATCTCTCTAGGAAAGGGAACTAGAATAGATAGTTAAGAATAAATTTGGGGGGAGGCTGGAATGGAAGTATCAGGAGGAGAAGAGGAAGGAAGAAGGGGAGGAGGGGGAGACAGATAAAATTAAAGACCATTTGACAGGTCCTGTGGAAACCTGACACTGTAGAATCTAATTCAGAAACTAGTTCTAAATGACATTCACTTGCAAATGAAAATTTAGTTTCCTCCATGGAGTCTCACTGAGGGAACAAGTTACACCTAAAGATAGGCTGCATAGCCAGCAGTATATGGCCAGCAACAAATGAGCTCAACAGCATCTTTGGAGGTTCATTGTCTCATAATATAGAGTCAGGGTTTATTAAATTTTTATTGCAGCTTTTACTTTTACTTTATTTTTTCCTCTTTTAACCATTCAGATCCTTTAGTTATATATTATGGCTTTCAGTTTAGTTTTTTATTTGTTTTTAATGGGATTTCTAAGTGTATGAATGAATGGATCTCTGCATTTATGTTTCTTGTGCCTTTTCTTGTGCTCTATTCCTTCTGTTTGTTTGCTTTGTCCTATCCCTATATTTTAGTTTTTGTCTTATATTATACCATACTATATTATATTGTATTGTATTATATTGTATTGCATTGCATTGCATTGTATTGTATTATTATCCCTTAGAAACCTGTTTGTTTCTAATGATAGAGAGACATGGGGTGGATTCAGATGAAAGAGAATGGGAGAAGAAACTTAGATAAGTAGAGAGAGGGGAAACTGTAATTAGGATATATTATATGAGAAAAATCCAATAAAATAAAAAAAATTAAAAAAGAGAAAGCACGGAACACTCAGGGAACATTCACACAATGCCTAACCTGTTGTAAGTACTATACCATATGTTTTCTCACTTTCCTTTTTGAAATATGGTGAGGGCAAATATGGAAAGAGGAACTTAAAAATGTGTCACTGAGTGAAGGAGATTTATGAAATTAGGTTAGAAAAATAAGTTAGAGGGGCCTCTCAGTGTCACAAATAATAATCTCAGGACTTTTTCATTGTCCCATCAAGCAAAAAAGCCATGTGTGTGCCATGATACAACCTACCAGTAAGTAATGATGACAAAAATAGTGATGGCTAAGTTGTTTGGTAGGGAATAAGAAAAAAAGAGTAAGCAATGACCTGTGTAGGATATTTTTACTCTACCACAGACTTGAAAGAATCTGATATCCTTAAAAATTAAAAGAAAAGAGTAAGTGTGAGATAATATGCGATGAGTGTTCAGACTAGCAAACACTCAGCACCAACACCAAAAAGACCCAGGTATCACCTCTCACTCAACATGTCCATATTACTCACCTTTTTATGTCTGGGTCCCTTATCTACCATTCAGCAGGAAGCAAACAGAATCTTCTGGGAAGGGTAATCTTTGAAAAACATTTGGGCAAATGACTGAGACATGATCCTAAATCTATATGGAGAAATATTATCCAGTTTTTAGTCATCCCACATAATCCTGTTCTTGGGGTTGAAACTTGTCCAAATTGTAAGGAGTCTGTATTTGCAAAGCTCACAAAGGAATTCATACACTCAGTATAGTCTTCAAATGAGTATCCTGACAGATGAAAGATTTTATCAGAAAGAGTCATGCGTCATCAGTCAATATGGCATAGGATAACAGAATCCCTTAGACACAGTCCAATAGCAGAAACACAGCATTCCAACAAGCAAGATGATCAGCTGCCTCTTCACATTGTATCAAAAAACCCTAGCAGATAGCTGGTTGCCATAAATAGACTAGCTCACCTGCTTTCATAAGCCATATATAGGAATGTGAGGAACTAAAATGCACAAGCTTACAAAAGCTCCAGAGTTCAGCAGCTGCTTACAATATGCTAATGTAAAGGTGAGTTTCTAAGGAAGAAATCTTGAATCCTATTAGTACTGAAAGAGAGTTCCCCTACTGTTTCTCCTTATCAGTACTGTACTCCCAGATCCTTACTCAAATATGAAGACTGCTGTGGAAAGCTGAAGAGACTTAGAGCATAATATACCATTTGCAGGCCTGATACCTTTCCAGAAACTTCTTTGCCTTGTTTTTAGGAAAGTGGAATTAATTATGTCTTGTCTTTTTTTTCTATATAAAGATTGTGTGCATTTTTTGCCAAGGCTCTTCATGATGAGCCTTCAGACTTTGCTTTTCGGGAAGGTCCTTGTGTAGTATATATCAGCACTTATATTTGACAGAGAATTTCATCAATGTGCTTCCCCATTCAGTCACTCTAAGCATCAAGATATAGATGTAAGAACAGGGTAATATATTAAACTCCCCTATATGCCATCAGCCAGTGAACTTCACAGAGAAAGTCTAAGTTTGTCCAGTTAAATCCAAACCTCACAGAAGTAAAAGTTTTTGCTGACTTTCAGAACATAAAACCAGTGAGAAATTGAACCCAACAAAATAGCAGGATACAAATAATAGAGAGAATCATTCATAATGTTAGAACTGTAAATGTCTGTTTGAACAAGACCCAATAGCACAGAGAGAGGAAAGCAAAATTCAAATATTGTATCTGATTTTCAAGTATCTGCACAGGAGAAGAAAGGACAAAGCAACAACCTAGAATGGTAGCATTTGTAAATCACACATCTGACAAGGTCTTAGCTAGAATATATAAGGAATATTTAAAAAGAAAATAATTTATTTAAATATTGACAGTATATACCCTGGCTATTCTTTAGTGAAATGTTATTCAGTGCAGTTAATTTTTACTTTTTATTAAAGATGGGAAAATCTAAATAGACATCTCTTCTTACCCAAAAGCCTAAATGTGGCACTGGGGACTCAGTTTTGTTCCCAACACACACGTGGCAGCTTACAACCATCTATAGCTCCACTTTCAGAGGCTCTGACAGTCTCTTCTGGCCTCCACAAGCACCAGACATGCATGTAGTGCACTTGACTGCTGCAGGTATTTATAGACAAATAAAAAATAAAAAACAAATAAATTGTTTTTAAAATTGCAAAGATAACAAGTGCTATTGAGGATACAAAGAACAGGAAAAACTTGAATACTCTTGAAGAGAATGTACAGTCATTGTGGAACACATTACGGGGATTCCTCAGAATTAAAGAGTTCTATAACATGATCTAGCAATCTGACTCTTAGATACATAGTGGAAGGAAATAAAGTCAGTATGTTGAAAAGGCAACCACTTCCAGGTTTTTAGTGTAGCAATATTTACAACACGCAAAAATAAAATTAGCCTAGGCGACCATCAACTAGTGAATGGATACAGACAACATGGTATACAGAACTAGTGGAATACTATTCAGTCTGAAAACTTGACATCTTGGTTGGAGATGTAGCTCAATGGTAGATTGCTTACCAGCCAAGAAAGGCCCTGGGCTCAATGCGCATCACCACAAGAAAAATAAATACAGGAACAGAGAGAAGGAAGAAAGATGTCTATAAAAGTCATAAGAAATCATATAATTATTTACCTAAATTTACATACATTTAAGTCTATGTTTATACACATACATATATAGTTTAAATGAAATTATTCAACTCGCACTGACAATGCTCCCCTCAAGAGCCACAGACTATCTGACAAAATCCCCAATACCAGGCATGAGAAATCCCCTTCAACTTGTTGGTCAGAGTTGTTCAAGAGACTCCCAAAATAATAGAGGCATTGCTGTTGTACTTGTTTGCCTCTCAGAGGTTGAAGGTAAATTTCTGTTGCTGAAGACACCATGCCGACCAGAATGAAAAGAATCACAAAACCCAACCTGGATCTTACTTGAAAGCCTCCTTCCTTAAGACTAGCTTTCATAGAACCAGAAGGTTCTATGTAAGTTTCCAAGGGAGGGAAACAACCAATAATCCTACACATATGCAATACCTATAGGCTAAATGGCTGACCAGCATGGCACTACAACCCTAAGGGTACAATGTTGGCAATAACCAACAGAATGGAAGTGAACATTGAGGTCCACCCAACAAGAAAATAATGCCTGGTACTGGAAACTTGCTCAAGATCTCAGGGCTAGTGAAGCTGTGTATCTGAGACTCTATCACCACCACTTTATTAAAACAGCATAATTCCTAACTGCATTCTAAAGATTTATACTTATATCCACTGATAATTATTGATTGTGAAATAATTTATTTAAATAAAATTCAAAATTATATATTTTGAAATAACATATTTCAAAAAATATAGCTGGTCAAGATGTAGAGAACAACTAATTGTGGGATATACAGACTGAAGTGATACATCTACAACACAAGTGCCCATCTAAAACTCAGGAACATTACAGAAGAGACATCAAAAAATTTTAAGAGCCAGAATACAAGGAAATTGGCTATGAGGATATATATCCTAGAAATGACAAAGAAGCTTCACAAATGATACCTCAACACTACAGCTACCTGAATAAGACCTGAACAAGAACAACACAAATAGACACACACACACACATACACACACACATACATAGATCTGTATATATGTGTATATATATATATATATATGAAACAAGGGAAAAGAGACCATGGTTTTGAGGGGATCAAGGAGGGTTACATGGAAAGGATTAGTGGGGGAAAGAGCAAATGATATTGTTACATTTAATTTTTAAAAATTTTTGAAAATAGTATTAATATTTGTGGCAACATGAAATCCTTACGGGAAAGAAAGTCAAGCACAAAACAAAAAGTTTTCCACATGATCTAGTTTATATGATAAATTATTTAATGAATGTTGAGAGCAGAATAGTATTACTAAAGAATAAAGATTTAATCCTTCCTGTTTTCACTAATTGTTATTTCATGTTCTTAATTATAACCCATTCAGTCTTGTATGTGTGTTTTCCAGGCTGGCCTTTAGCACTGGGCAAACAATTGGTGTGCTCTTCCCTGGGGAAGACCACTTCTATACTCCTCGTTTTCCTAAGCTGCCTATAGTTCTTTGTGTAGGGTTGAGGTCTCAAGAGCTTTCCCTGTCCATTTTAGCACATCTATTGCTGTCCCTGTTCAGCTCACATTTGGGTAGTCATGTTGGTGAGACTTTATGGATGTAGTTTCTGACATTCCTAGGAGACACGGTCTCACATGAAACTCCGTGGTCTTCTGGCTCTTAAAAACTGTTCTGATCCCTCTTCTGTAATGTTACCTGAGCCTTAGATGCAGGAGGTTTGCGGTGTTTTGTTATTTATTTGTTTTTTCGCTTTTTATAATTTGTATTCATTGGGACGGGGCTCCACTATTCTGAATTTTGATTGGTTGTGATTTTGGGTAGTGGTCTCTTCTGGTACAAAGAGAGGTTTCCTGGATGAGGGGATAGAATCTATATTTTTTTACTGTTTTCATTATAAAAAATTTATAGGTGTTCAAGAATTTTAAGTCTTTAAAGAAAAAAATTGAAGAAGACATCAGAAAATGGAAAAAATCTCCCACGTTCTTGGATAGGTAGGATTAATATAATAAAAATGACAATTTTACTGAAAGCAATCTACAGATTCAATGCAATTCCCACCAAAATCCCAGCACAATTATTTACAGACCTTGAAAGAACAATGCTCAACTATATATGGAGAAACAAGAAACCCAGAAAAGCTAAAACAATCCTGTACATTAAAGAAACTTCAAGAGGCATCACCATCCCTGACTTCAAACTACACTATACAGCTATAGTAGTAAAATAACAGCTTGATATTGGCATATAAACAGATACATGGACCAATGGAATCAAATTAAAGACCCTGACATTATTAATACATACCTATAATATGTGGATATATATGCATATATGTGTGTAATTTTTAATAGTTTTACTAGTTTTGTTCCTTTAGAGAACCCAGACTAATAAAGTACCAAAACAATGATGGGCAAAGGCCACTTCTGATACTTAAGACACAATTGTTAACTCTGGGCAATGCAGACCCACAATCTCCAGAATGTAAAGGATGGAAGTTCAGACCTTATTGCAAAGCTAGCAATACAAAACATATGAAGAACAAAATAAGCAACAAAACAGCCTGTCCTTGTCCTAGAAGATACCACTCATGTTTATAACAGTCTGCAACAATCTGTAACAACAGCAGAAATGGACCAAGAACAGTACAATATACTTAAGACTAATGCAGCATCTACCATACATCTAGAAAAGTGGCATAAGTGTTAGTGAAGGAGTTTCTAATGTATGTGCTTTGAATATTCATCCATTGAATGAGAGGCTATGCTTTTGTGGTGAGTGCATGCTGTGTGAGCCTTTAGCAAGCACGTACCTTCCTTGCTACATTTTCATCATACTTCTAGCTTTAGTTAATGCCACAAAAGCAAAAAATAAAACTTTCACGTAATGCAGATATATCACCTTTTGGCTTGTATGCTTGAGAATCTGCATGGTCCTACAGAGATTCCTGCACTTTCATGTTCACCGAGGCTCGAGTCTCAATAGTTTCCCATAATAACCATTCTGTTAAATTTCCTTCTAATTACTACAGTTTATATCGGTATATTATTGCTGCACCTGACCTTCATCACAGAAGCATCTCACTGTAGTGGGTAGAAGTTAATGGAAAAACAATGCATAACTGGCCAAAGTGCTGTGTAAGTGATGGTGTAGCCAATGGAATATCTATATTAGCCCGCATAAGGCTTAGAGAACATCTTAGCAGAGGGGCCAGAAAGAATGTTAGATTCAGGGGATCTGGAGATCTGCAGTAAAAAAGACATCTCCTACACATGGCATTGTCAGTGTACTCGTGAACTCACTGCAGCTGTGGTTATCTGCACAAGTGCTGCATATGTCTGGACCATTCAACATTTCATCATGAAGCCCCACCCACTCTATTGGTAGTTAACAGTTGTCAGAAAAGTGCGTGAGTAATACTCTCAGTGGTATAGCCACTGATAATCTGCTACTGTTCCAATAATGTTCTTCCAGTTACACTTATATCAACAAACTTTAAGATCAGTGGGTCACACTTGCATTTCTCATACTGATAACTGTCATTTCCATAGACCATTTATGAATCAGATTTTTGTTTTCTTGTTGCAATTTTAGTTGTTTTATTATTATCATGTGTATGTGTATTTTGTCTACGTGCACTTGTGTATGATTTCTGTTCTTTGTGCCTATGGAGATCCAAAGAGAGCCTCAGAACCCATAGAACTGGAGTTACAGATGGCAGATGGTAATGAATCACCATGTGGTTGTTTGAATCCTCTGCAAGAGCAACAAATGTGACAACAAATGTGATTCTACTCAGCCATCTCTCCAGCCCATTGATGTTTTTAAAACTTCATATATTGATGTTTTTAAAACTGTTTGAAATATTTTAGAAACTGATCTGCCAGATATGACAGAAGTTTTATCCCATTTTATAGGCTGTCTCTACACAGGACAGTCTCCTTTACAGTGCCCAAGTCTTTATTTTCAAGATATTCCACTTGTTGATAGTTGGCACTATTTATTAAGCAACTAGAGTCCATTGAATAGTTTCAAGGCATTGGCCACACAGATGGCTTTGCATGAACCAAATGGATCACAAAAACCTCTTAATTCTGACAGTGAAACTGATATAGTTAAGGAAGAGTTGTTACAAGTGGAAGGGAAGCAGAAAAAGAGGAAGGGAATAGAATTTGAAATTATCTAATAGCAACATCAATAAATAAAAATTTCAGGGGCTAGTGAGAAAGATAGCTCAGGGGCAGATAAGAGTTTTATAGAGGACCTAAGCTTGTTTCCTAGAACCCATGTCAGAGAGATCAGAATTGCTCTCTTTTGGACTCCCAGTGCATACATACCCCCCCAAAAAATAAAAATAAAAATAAAAAACAATCACCATTGCATAGCCAAAAATCCTTTTAACTACTTTGCATCTTGTTTTTAAAAATCAGCATTAAATCAAACACATACACACAGAAATGCAAAATTTCTTTTATGAATGGGCTATCTACCACTATGACTCCTAAAGAGACTTTCCCCCCAAGAAACCAGGAAAAAAGTTAGATTAAGAGATATTAGATAATAGTATAGGATCGCTAAAGGATAGATGACAGAGATATAGAAGAAAGATATAGGATAGCTAGCAGATAGATGATAGATGAGCTAAATACAGGACAGCTGACAGGGAGATTCGACAGAGACACAGGATAGCTAGAGGATAGGTCATCGAAAAATATAAGATAGACATTGATATTGAGGACAGGTGACAGAGAGCTAAAGGAAAAATGATGCATGGATGGTCGACAGAGAAAAACTAGAGGGTAGAAGACAGACAGATGGAAGACAGACAAAGGAAAGGTGAAAAGCGATCACAGAAACAGGAAAGCTAGAATTTAGCTTACCCACAAATGGAAGATAAATAAATGGTAGCTAAAGATAAATGCTACATGGATAGTAGACACAACAGCTAGAGGACAGGTGGGAGAGGGATGTCAGACAGGTACAAGTTAGCTGGAGGATAAGGGATAGACAGAGGAAAAACAGACGCAGTATAACTAGTGGGTAGATGATAGATAACAGAGAGATAAAAGTTAGCTAAAGGATAATAATACATGGATAGGTACAGAAAGAGGATAGCTAAGGAACAGATGATATAGATGGAAGAAAGACAAGACAACTATGGATAGATAGTATATAAGTTGAGAACAGAAACAAAAATAGCTAAAGAATTAAAAACAGATAGATGGAAGATGACAAAGAAAAGATGTAAATAGATGAAAGATTGACATTCAATAGTTAGAATTTTGATGAGAGATAAAAGAGAGGTAGTTAGAGGATAACAATACATGGATAGTTAACAGAATAACTAGAGGATAGAAGAGAGCTAGAAGATGAATGTAGAATAGGTAAAGGAAATATGATAATAATTAGATGTAAGATAGACACAGGATTGCTAGGTGTTAGATGATAAATTGAAGAGAGGTAAAGTGTAGCCAAATGATAAATGGTACATGGATGGTTGGCCGACATAGGAAATATAGTTGACAGATGATAGAGACACACAAGATAGCAGGAGGATGGATGATAAATGGAAGACAGACACCAGATAGATAGAGGATTGATGATAGGCAAGTAACAGAGAGAGACAGGGTAGATAGAGGATAAATGATAAATGTATGGTATAGGGACACAGGAAAGCTAATGGATAGGTGGTAGATGGATGGCAGACAGGTACAAGAGAGCTAGAAGAAAGATGATAGACAAAAAGCAGACATGGAATATCTAGAGGAGTAGTGATAGAGCAATAAATGAGAGATACAGGAGAGTTGGAGGATGAGTAACACATGGATGATCCAAAGAAACAAAAATAGCTAGAAAATAAATGATGATAGATGCAAGACCAGAGTAGGAGTGCAGGAGGTCAGAAGACAGATAAGTGGAAGCTGATATGTGATAACTAGAAGATTGCTGTCAGATAACACACACACACATATAGTAGTTATATGATAAATGATACATAGATTTTATATAGACATAGGATATCTAGAAGACAGACAATAGATAAATGATAGACACATCACAGGACCATTAGAAGATATATGATAGATTGAAGAGACACAGTATAACTTGAGGATATAAGACAGAAATATATAAGCAAAGAATATGTAAAGAAAAATGATAATTAGATGGAATAAAGGTATAGGAATGCTAGAGGATAAGTCATAAATATACAGAAAATAGACACAACATAGAGAAGTCACAATAAATAAGAGATGTGGGGTGGCTACAAAATAAAAGATGGTGGATATACACAGGATGAATAGAAGACAAATGATAGATAGACTACATATAAATACCAAATAGAGGAGAGGAGACAGATGGAAGAGAATGAATGGGTGAAAAATGATAATTAGATGGACGATAACAGAGTAGCTACAATTTAAGTCGACAAGCAGAAAAGAGATAAAAGGTATTTAAAGGAGAAATACACAGATGGTAAACAGACATAGGACAGCTAGAGGATGGTAGTAGATAGATGTAAGACACAGAATAGCTAGAGGTAGTTGATAGAGGGAAGATAGACAAAGACATGTCAAGATGATGATTAGATGGAAGATAGACATGGGATAGCTAGAAGTTTGATGGCAAATAGATTAAAGAGTGAAAATATAGCTAGTGAATAAGTGATAGATAAGATATAGGTTAGCTAAAGGATAGATTATAGATGGAATACTGACACAGAATAGCTAGCATATAGAAAACAGAGAGATGGATAATAGACAAACAATAAATATATGTAAGGTGATATTTAAATGGAAGATGAACACAGGTTTTCTAGAAGATTTATGAGTGATAAAAGCAAGAGAAATATAGGGAAGTGAGAGGATAAATCCTACATGGATAGTAAACAGACACAGTATAGTTAGAGGCTTGATGATTAGAAAGATGGACAGAGAGGTGGGAGAGATACAGGAGAGATGATAGACTGAAGAAAGACCCAGAATATCTGAAGATCAGAAGACATTTAAATGGAAGACAAACCCTGGATAACAAGAGGATAAAAAATAGGTGGACTTATGGTGAATGTAGAATAACTAGAGGTTAGAAAACAGATAGATGGAAGATACACAAGTGATTTGAAAAAATGTGATAATTAGATGGATTGTAGAAACAGTATAGTTAGAAGTTATAGACAATAGAAAGAAGTGAGATACAGGTAAGTCAGGAAAATTGAAACATTGGTACTAGACACAATGTTGTTAGAGAATAGGTGATCGATTGATTGAAAGCAGACACAATTTGACTAGAAGACAGATGATACTTAGATGCAAGTTAGACATAGTATAGCCAGAGGATTGATGATAGATAGCTAAATGAATGAATCAGGGTTGCTAGAAGATAATTGACTATAGAAAGACATGGGATAATGAGAAGACGGATGATAGATGAAAGAGAGATACAGGTAATCTAGAATAATCACCCATGAATGGTAAATAGAACTTGGATAGCTAGAAAAGTGGTAATAGAGTGTTGAAAGACATATACAGGACATCTAGTTGGTAGACCTTAGATGGAAGGTAGATACTTGTTAACTGGAGAATAGGTGACAGATAGATGGTGCTAGACACAGGATAGCTAGAGGATATATGAAAGATGAACAATAGACATATGATACATAAAAATTATAGAAAGATGGAACAGAGATACAGAGTAGCTCAATGATTATAGATGGTAGATCCAGGATAACAAGAGGGGAGTTAACAGATAGATGGAATGTAGATACAGGTTATCTGGAGGATAAAAGACAGATAAATGGAAAATAGTCCCAGCTGTGTTGATGGATAGATGGATGGATAGATGGATGGATGGA